>JAADKT020444408.1:0-22341 GCA_011763395.2 Chrysaora chesapeakei
CTCGCGGCACTTACGTTTTAGATACAACAAGTATTAGAATTTGCCGCATCATTTACGAAATTTCTACCGTACAGTACACAATTTCTTAATTCATCTCCTACTATAACTGAACAGAACTTTGAAAACAATATCTACCGTACATCCTAGCTACAATATCTATTTTTGAACAACTATAGATTCAGCCATTATTATTAAAGTTATGTTTTGTATGACCATATAAAAATGGACGCCCGACGGAAAAGATTAAAATGAATGAATTGAAAATGAACATGAGCGAGTTATTATGATTAGCTAACTTCGAAAGGAAAACTTAGCAACCTCCTATCTCCTTCTAACTAGGACACGTTTCTTCCGTTTGTCTCTATGAAATCGGTAGAGCGCTACATTGTGACTAAAGCCGAATCTCCACTAGGCGGAAAACTTCGCGCGAAGAGCTTTCGCGGCGTCGCGGCGAAAAATAGAAGTCATTTCTACTTTTCGTCATTCTCTGTGACGAAATGTTCAAGATCAAGTGGAAATTCACTTCTGCGTGAAGAATTTGCCGAGAGAAAACCCGGTATGAAGAACAGGTTGAACTGCTGTCACTAAAGACCCCTCCCAAGTGGTAAATATTCTTCACGTTATCCCTGATTTTTCCCTTATGTAAATACCCTTTTTTCCTGCCCCGAATCAATGAATTCCGCAATTCCGATTCTTTATATCAAATGCAATGTTGCAGCATTTCGAAGAACACTATGCCCTGTTCTTCCCTATTTAATTCTGTATATTGAAATATCAACAAAAACATGAATTACATACATTTTACTCACGAAAACACCAAGCATGGCAGATTCATCGGCGATTCCTAGCCTCTCTGACAACACCTGATACACCTGGAAAAGAGGCAGAAGCAATATAGAGCAAGGCGAAACAAGCTTAGCCACAAAAGTTGGCCTTGACGTATTACATGAGTTCCACTCTTCGCAAACAGCAACAACAACGGCCCTACAGCTGTTTGCTTAGAGAGGTTGTCTCAGCGTCTAGCATAGAGTAAATAGCAATAACTACGGCTCATTTAAAAGTCTATAGTTGGCCTATGCAATACTTTCTTGAGGCAATGGAATATCAGTCAACAAATCTTACCTTGGACGATTTATTCACTTGATCTCCAATGTAAATTTTTCGAAACTGTTCGAAAAACGTCAGTAAACCTAATTCCAGCCTTGCACCTATTCGACCCTGTTAAATACGAGTGAAAGGTTATTATATGATATGACCAATAGATTACAAATCAAGATATAGAGGATATTCAGTAATAATAATGATAAACTGAGAGTGGATAAGTCTAAATCTTGATAAACTGCCGAAACATCATATGGCATACTTAAAAAGCTTGTATGGTCTTGAGGCCTAGTTAAACTAGGAGACATGTCCCGCGCGACATTGATTTCTCCTCAGTGTCTCCCAATTTAGCCACCTCGGATACTTTGTAGCGCGCGACGAAATTTGTAGCAAGGGATACGCAAATGTTTCTGGGAGACAACAGAAACATTTCTTGTCTCCGCGAAATGCAAATGCCTCGGGGGACATGTTGCTCGCTTGTCACTCGTATGTTTAGCCACCCTGGGAGACAAGCGGAGTACAATGTCGCGCGCGACAAGTCTCCTAGTTTAGCCATAGCTTTACACTCCTCAGGCTATAAACGAAACAATTGACCAAGGGGCAATTTATATCAAGATGCGGATCGAAATGCACATTGGTGCACTTTGGTGCATTTTGACCCGCATCTGGGTATAAATCGCCGAATATAGTTTCAAGTAAATAGTAGTATTACTGTAGCCATTCTACTCTAGCCATTTCAAAACTTTCTATAATCGAAAGAATTTACTGTTTGTGAATCAATCATTCCGCCTTAGCCAATTGTTTTGGTCTTTTGCTGATGTTTATACTCTGAGGAATGTCACAAGGAAAAAGCTTTGAAGTATGCCCTTGGATGTTTCCGCTGTTCATCGCTATTTTCTAAGTTTTGTACAACTCAAAAACGCCTATCATTGCTCTATTACCTAATTCGTTAAGTAAAGCATAGTTACTTAAAACTTAATGAAGATCTCGTAATACGACTTACATAGGTATACAGTATTTCACACAAAACGAATAGTAAATAGAAAATAGAAGTTAGTTCTGTAATACCTCAGATAGTTTTGAGTCCGTTAGATTCATCAAGGTTAAAACACTGTGAGAAAATTGAAGAAAAAGATTGAGTCCTAGCTAATCAAACATTGTTTCTCAAACACTTACAACTAACTTGCTTTTAAAGTAATGTTTGACTTTTTGGCAACATCCCAAAACATCTGCTTAACAAATATTCGAAGCAGATCCATGATTCGCGTAGAAGTCTTAGAAACGCAGGGAAGCACAAGATAACTGAATCCAAATGTTTGACAAGCAATGTTTGAGGGGCAGAACAACAGACAAACATTGCTTTTCAAGAAAAATCTTTTTCACAAGCAAAACAGGTTTGACGAATGGTGTTTTACAACGTACTCGAATGGTAAAGCGTTTAGTTTGAAAAAAGCTCTAAGCCTTTGATCAACAATGTTTGACTAACGGCCGAACCGACAAACGTTGCTTGCCAAGAAATAAAAGCTAACTTAATTTGCCAATGCAAATAGTTTAAAAATGTTCTTTGAACGTTTTTCCTGTCACAAGCATAACGTGTGTTACGGTCAATGTTTTGCGATGTGGCCAAATGGTAAAGTATTTGGCTTGACAAACAAATTCAAAAAGTTTGATCAACCATATTTGAAAAACGACCAAACAGACAAAAACTGCTTGTAAAGAAAAAAGCTCAAATTCCTACCTGTGTAACAGGTTTTAAAAAGTTCAAAACATTTTTTGCTTGCCAAAAGAAAAACATGTTTGACGATTAGGATCATTTAGACGTACCCAACGGTAAAGCAAATAAATTCCAAATGTTTGATGGATACTGTTGACTGTTCGTTTGACAAGCAGATTCCACATGTTGATCAACAATGTTTGAGCATTTGGCATGGACCTTCATTCAACCAAAAGTTTAGAGCATCTATAGTAGCGAGGGACATTTCACTCGTCGAGAAAGCGTACGAAATCCTAATTGAAACAAAAGGATTCTTACAAGATTCATACGAAAACAATAGAAAATCCAGCTGAGGGTGGACGAGATTTCAAGGAGTGAATTGCCCCTCGTATGAAAGAGTTCAGAACCAGGGAACAGAGTAGGGTAAATGAATCTTAAAAAAATAAGTAGAGTTGAAGACATACCGGCAACAGAGCTCTGCATCGAATGAATCGTGTTCATCTGTTGCAGAAAATGATATTCTACCACCAATGGAATAGCCAATAACGTACACTAGCCATGTTAGCCGCCCTGAAAAGAAACAAAATTCATTCAAAAACGATTTCTCAATGCAGGATATTTGTAGCTTAAGCATGAATTAAAGTCATCGTGCCTACGATTAATTACTTTATGTCGGTTGAAAATTTTGTTTATTTAACATAGACTGTGGTTCACATATAAGGCCGTGGTTTCAAATCTATGCCCAATGCAAACTTCTAAGAAAGAGTAAAACCTACAATCCCTCACAAAATATATTGAGACTTTTGAAAATTGCATCGTTTTGTAGCACTTTCTTACGAAACAACATAAATTGCAAATAAAAGAACACTTGTTATAATGCCCCTCCCCCTCACAAAGCAATGTTGTGTTGAAATACTGCCCACATTGATGAAAATTGCATCAGCAACATTGCTTTGTTTGGGGGAGGGGATTCGAAATGATTTCAGTCTCACTATTTATGTGAGGGATTGTAGGCCAAACGCTTCAAAATTTCATTGGACAACACCTCGAAAAATAGAATTATCGTGGACACACGAGCGACAATTTTGCTCAGGAGCTCTCGATAAGGCTTGACAACACTCGGACAGGGTGACAAACGCTCTCGACATCTCACTTAACAAAAATTCGAGCGTCGTCGAGTGAAGAGTCGAGAGCTTTTGTTTTGCCGGGCCTTCAAGAGAGTCCTAAACCCGGCTATTCACACTTCATGAATAAGGAATCATGATATTGGTCACATGAAAGAGAATGACGGTGAACTGGGCTGTTCGATTAGTCTCTGAATACCCAACTTTCAAAGCACACCGCCATTACCTTCTTGCAAATTAACATCATTTGACATCGAGCTATTTGACTGTAATAACGCTTGGTACGATTGTGCTGTTTGATCGAATAAGGATATTAACAGTGAACACGTTTTTGAATATTCACATCTTCCAATCGTAGAAACCTGTGATCGAGGAAAAGGAAAGGAAGTGAAAATAAGGTAGAAAATTAAAGAGAAAGCTTAACAGCGTGCATCAAGTAATGAAGTTCTCGTATCCAATGCTAATGAATACAGAATGTCATTGAATCCTAAAGTCTAAATCTAAATCTTAAATCTAATACCTCTGCAACACCTAAATCTGCTGCAGAGATTGCATGGTGGATTAAACTGCGCAGATCCCCCACACCCCTCAGCCTGTCCAACAAAAGGGGCGTCCTGCCCTTATACCTTATACCCCGACCTTAAAATTTGATTTTTCTGACGTTGATACTCTTTATAAGGGTGTCTGGCAAATAAGTCTAAATATGTTTCAGCTTTTTATCCCAATTTTAAGAGATAATTATTTAAGTTTATCATAAATTTTACATTTCAACAATCGAGCCTGACAGTACTATCGCTAGTGTCATTGACACCATAAAAAAAGAGACACCAGGCTTCAGTTATAGCGAATCCTCAATGCTTCTTCAGTACGAGGTTTAAAACAGTAGGCTATGTTTTATTTACAGAAGATTTGGTCGAAGAAGATGTTACCTGGTCGAGCTGCTGATGCAGAGTAGATTTATCTTCTAGTGGGTCTTCAAGGCTATCCCTGAAATATCCAAGACCAAGAGGAAATAAATAGAGGCTCGAAAAAGATGGCGGCCGTTTCTGTCAATCCCTTGTTTTTCTTAAGGTTTTTCGAAGAGAATTCTGGGAATAATATCCTTAGCTACAAATTCAACGTCTGCAGCTATGTAAAAAAACGTAACTAAGGAAATTATTCCCAGAATGCCTTTCGAAAATCCTTAATGAAAGCAATAGGCAAAAACGGCGGCCATCTTTTGCGGAAGGTTTATTGAAACACCCTGCATTCGAACACATATGGCATGAGAGAGATTAGGATGTTCAATGAAATTTAATCATAGATTTGTAAAAAGCAATGAGAATAATAATGAACAATCGTAATCTCCAAAAAGGTTTTAAAGACACATGGAGTTCGTATGTTTAAAGATATAAAGGGGTATATGAATAAATATTTTTTAAAAGAACATATCTTGAAACATTGCTACAAAGAAGCAGCAGAGTTAAGGTGTGGCTTAACTACTGTAGGAGAAATGTCGCGACATGTCCCCTCGATGCCTCCCAGTTTAGCCACCTTAGAAACTTTGAAGTGTGCGACAAAATTTGTAGCGAGAGACACGATAATGTTTCTTGGCGACAACAGAAACATTTCTTTTACACTCGAGGGTCATGTTCCTCGTTTTCAGTCGCATGTTTAGCCACCCTAGAAGACACACCGAATACAATGTCTCGCGCGACATGTGTCCTAGTTTAGCCACAGCTTTAGTCTTTTGATTCTTCAGAACTAAGAGGCATGAAATATCTTAGCGACAAATATCTTTAGGCCCTGGCAAACAGTTGAAACTTGTTTATCAAAGAAATGTTTGACCGTTTGGCCACATTGCTCGTTGTGAAAAGCATAAAATGTTTTCAAAGTTTTTCGAAAACATCGATAAGCGAATTCTGCCTGTTGAGCATTGCTTTGCAACGTGGCCAAACGTTGAAACATTGCTTCAAGCATTGCTTGCTTCAACAGTCTCAAATTTTTGATCACTTGGCAAGTGCCTTAGAAGTCTGAGAATGAGATCCGCACAACAGTCTAGAAGTAAAATATTGATTAGTTGGATCTAAGTCTTCTTACCTAATAACATCCGCAACAGATTGTAATCTTGATGTTATGAATGCTTCAGTTATCTGTTCAAATAGAGAGAAGAGGTCGTTAGATCCCCAAAATTTTCCCACGTACAAGTTACATACTTAAAAACAGAACAGATACCTACCTCGGGTGTGAAGGTGTCCAAATAATGAGGATCATTTGCTTTTACGAAAGGGCAAGATGCCACCATTTTCTGCCACATGTTGAGAATGTAATAAACGCTATTCGGAGCAAATTGCCACATCTTCAAAAGAGAATAAAATTAGATCTTCCTTCGGTTCAATTTTATAAAGTATCTTTAGTAATTTTATAAATATTCGTCATAAATAGCGAATATTTATTTGTCATGAATGGCGAACACAAGGATAGATTTTTCCACAAGTGGCATAACCACAATAGATGGGATTCCAACCTGGACTGCATGATCAGAGAGCCAACGACGTTTCCACTGAGCTACAGAGCTCAATGAAATCGCAGCGCAACTCTCTAAGTCATACAGCCCAAGGCTCTCCTCCGTTTGACTTTTTGTGTTTCGGCTGTGTTGAGCCTTCTTCAGCACCGTACATATTTGTATATATTTGTCATGCCTGGCGAACACTAGGATAGATTCTTCTACAAGTGGAATACCACAATAGATGGGATTCGAACCTTGACTGCATGACCAGAGAGCCATGCAGGTTAATAAAGAGTTATTTAATTATACAAAGTAACCCTAAAGAATACCTCTGAAATTTCTAAGCATTCCATCCAAAAAAGAAAACAGCAACGTACGAGGCAAAATTAACTTCTTGAAGATCTCATACATGCCTGCTTGAATCCTAGTGTTTTCTTAGAGATCCCTTAGAAATCTCCGAAAATCTCCTAACTCTCATCAATAATTGAAATACCCCTCGGGTTGATGGATCACAAAAACCTATGTGGTCACTGTAAACATTACAACATTTGTAGAATACTTCAAGGGGCAATTCAATGATTAAAAATCTCGTACACCTTTGGTGGAAAGACTATCGTTTTCTTGGAAATCCCTGGGAAATCCTTTTGTTTTAAGATAAATCTCGTACGCTTTTTTGAAGAGTGAATGAGCCTCGGAATACTTATTTGGAGAATAGCTACTCACCCGTAGACTTGTGACACTAAGTTTTGCTACCATTCCAATGAATTCTCTGTAATTATCTGTCTTGATAATTTCTCCTAATTGATAATTCGATTTTATTCTTGCCAACAGGCGACAGAATTCATGATAATTGTCTGGCTCTTCGAGAGACTGAAAGATATAGACAGATTATTAGAATATGGCGTTGCACGCTTTTTTTATAAGGAACCTACATGTAGAAGGCCCGAATACTTAAAGAATTTATACTACTAGAGAGAAAACAACTGAAGACCTTTTTATTGTTGAATAGTTTTATCACTGCAAACGATCAAGAATTACAATGCCGGTTCCTTTCATTTGCAGTCGAAAATCACATAAATTGTACGTTACGCATGTATCAACTGTTTCCTTGAATAGTCTCGAGCTTTGCTCACATCTAAGTGCCTCTGTATAGTAGTCATGAAACTGAACATGCAGTTAAAATTAAGGAACCATTAAGGAACTTTTGGAATTACAATCGTCTCAAAAGAAGTCCAAACATAAGGAACTTTAAGAACTAGGCCTTGAGCTAGGTTCTTTATAAAAAAAAGCGTGTAGGGCTGTAGGCCTTGGGGGAATTTTCCTAAACTTAATACCAAAGTCTGGCCCATGAAATCGAGTCTAACAGCACAAAGAGATCGCGCCTTCAGATTGCCTCTGATTGGGGATCACCTACTATTTACCTATTCTGAATTTCAGACATGTCAAATTTTAAAGCTATAAAAAACAGTCTGCGAGGGTAAAGGTGAAATGGTGTATTTAGTGCCAGTCGCCAGGATCTCCGTAGTTGGTTAATTAGACCTTGACCCTGGCTGTTACGATTTCAACTTAAAAACTTACTTTATATACATCCAGATACAGTAAATAAAAAAAGTTGATAGCTTTAAGTCATATGTAGTTCAAATTTCGACCAAGGAGCTTCAAGCCTGCCAGAGCAATTATGATTCCTAAATCTTTACGAAATAAAGAATAATAGGAAAAAGAAAACAAAGAAAAGGAAAGAAAACGAAAAAAAATTACAAACTACCTGTGGCGATTCTAATATTCTTTTAGCTCCGTTAACCAGCTCCTGTAAATACTTTGCTCTTTCACTGGTATCAAAAAGTGACCGTCTTACTGATGCCAGTTGCACGTAACAGCTCATTGCCTAAAAAAGAAAACGTCTCTGTTGAACTGACGTTAAACAGATTCATATCTATATCCAACAGCCAACCCAGGGGGACTCATTGACTTTTGTCTGGAGTGATCATGTACATCTCGGGTCTGATATTTCGAAGACTGACAAAATATCTTGGGTCTAAGGGCCTGTTTACATGAAGGCTGGTGAGCCCGGTTAGCCGGGCTAGCTCGGCTAGGCGAGATCGTTTCTCACAGGGTTTACATGGATAAATTTTCCAGCCCGTTTAGCCGAGCTAGCCTTGCTTATTAACATTTTTCCATTCTTTCCTGTCAGGATTTAACCTCGCCTGACCGGGCTGGCCCGCTCTCCATATAAACGCAAAGTGAACAAACAAAAGATTCTTTTGTTCCCGCAGATCTCGGCCAGGCGAGATCCGCGTTCTTTAATCACGGATCTCGCCTCACCGGGCTGGGTGATTGTTCATTTTAACGCAAGATTCACAAACAAAAGAATTTATTGCTCTGTCAGATCTCGCTTGGCCGAGCCAGCTCGCCTAAGCGGGCTGGCCCGCCTCCATGTAAACAGGCCCTAATATTGACGGCAAGGTAGAATATTTTGGGTCGAGATTTTGAGAGCTAAAAATAATTATTTAGGGCCTCTAATATGAAGCAGATAACATATAACTTAGTCCTTTAGATAACATATTTTGGGGTCTGAGAAGATAGTCTAGCATGATCACACCAGTCAAAACGCCAACAAGTATCTCTGGAATAGCGAAAATATATTTTAGGAAAACAATACGCAAGGAAATCCTTATTAGGCAATATCTTAATGATTGACATTATGTTCAGACGCATCGACCTCATTCTTCTGTCGGAAGCTTTTCTCCAGTTTATGTTATAAGCTTCAAGTAAACTTGAGCAAGTCTCTCACTTGTTAAGCCCAATGTAACAATAAATCTCTTCTTCAAAATAGAGTAAATATTTGAATACGTACGTATGTACATACGTACATAACCTTATTTTTAACTGACTTACCATAGATGAAATACTTTGAGGAATCGCTTGATATAAGTCCAAGAACAAGTGAATGTTGCTGAAGTCTAGAAACACTGAAAAAGAAAATATATCATTGTATAATCTCGGATACAAAATACGATAGCTGACGGATCTGCGTGAGCCAGGTTTTAGGCCCAGTGGGCTAACACTTATAAGACTACGATATCGTGGTAGACTTAAACGAGACATAGTTATCGCTTATAAAGTTTAATTAATGGATAGACTTATTACACGAGTCTCATGTTCCGCTCATAAAATCCAGACCAACGACCACAGCAATTCGCTACACTGACATCGACACACCAGTTTGAGCAGCTTTCAGACAATAACAACAACTAAAGGTGGTAGCTGCGATAGCTTGGTCTCGTGTAATAAGTCTAATTACTGGACATTCAATACTGCCAGCAGGAGAAAACAACTACGGGGATGTTGCTTTGTTTCTGATGTTTTTTGCCAAGAGTCGAACTCATGTTACAAATCTAACACAGTAGCTTCATAGCCAAAAAAAACGTTGCATTAGACTTAATACTGAAAATACTGAAAAACTTTCTCAAATATCTTGTTAAAAGAGCTGCTATCAAAAAACAGAACTTAATACGTTACATTGCTTCCAAAGTGTTGGGACGTGTACAGTTCCCATATCATCAGTTGATTCGTCAAATGATGTTCCAATAAAGTCGTAAGCAAGACAATTCTTGACAAGCTGAAGTAATTCTTTTATCAGTGATGTCTGTAAGATTAAGAATCGGGTATTATTCTATAACGTAAAGTGGTTATTAGTAACGTTGGGGATAGCTAAATACAAGTAACAAAACCACAATCTTTTAACCCTATTCTACACTGAATTGTCATTTTGTTACTAATGAAGGATCACTAATCATATATACCAAGTTTCATTGCCCTAAGTGTAATAGTTCTCGATAAAGATAGGGGGCACTTTTGCCCCCCCCCCCCGGGGTAGAGGCCTGACCCTGAGAGCCCAGGTAGAATAGGGTTAAAGACTCGTTTCACAAAAAATTAGGAGAAATCTTGGTTTATTGTTGCAGCCTATGCATTAGTAAAAACCCTTCCTGTGGTTCCTACTTCAGCTTTCTGCGCAAACGCCGAAGAGCTGATTCGGAATCAATAACAGTTTGAAAACAAAAAATTAACGGAAATTTCAACAGAACCACGTAAGAAATGGCATACGGCAAAATCCATTATGGATTTTACCAAATAAGACAGCATAAATCCACATCACAGAGCAAATTGAAACATAGAAGAATAGAAGAAAGGAGTCATATGATAAATCTAGGGTTAAACTGCTGCTGCTAAAATTTAAGAGACTGTGCACCTACCTGTTCTTGATCTTGAAAGTCGATTCTCTTATTTGCGATTTGTTTCAGCATGTTAAGACTCAATGTGAAGATATCATACAAAGCTTCGTCGCGAAATGAAGCAGATATCTGCAGGAAAAAGTAAGAGAGTTAAGTCTATCTTAAAAAAAGCGAAAAATAGCGGAAACATCTGTAAGATACTTCCAATCAAAAGCAAAAAATAACAAGCTGTCGACATAGCAAGCTCAAACTCGCTTCTAGTTCTCTTCGAGTTAGTTTCTAATGCAAAAGTCAATGTGGAAATTAAGAATTTCTTTAAATTTACCGAACATGACAAACCTCCCGTTTTTGAGAATTTTGCGTGCAAAAGGACCAAATCAAATATGCCCTGAATTATAAAACTCATAAAGGTCTTTAAGCAGCAATAATCCGAGACTTACCTTTCTGTACTTTGATATTGATATATTGGTCTCAGTCTGCAAAAGAAAATCGAAACATGTGAGCAAAAAAGGATCGGTCTCAACAATAAATGATCAGTTTACGAGTGTTAGAAAACTTTCCCAGAGTTGATTTGTGCAGAGTCACACCCACACCATCAGCACATTAGCAACAGAATATGCTGTTTTAAGGTGCTGTGACATCGTGGCCTAAGCAAGCTGGCTCGTGATGACAGAAGCTCAGCAAGGTCGGGGTTCGAGCCCAAGCTGCGGTAGCGTCACAGCCAGAATCGAGGTCTTGATTATTTAACCTACTACTGAGATCCTAGCGACTGGCGCTAAACACACCATTTCACCTTCACCTTCACCTGTTTCCCTTGGGTAAGTAACAAGACTTCGGTAACAGTCTAGACAGTAGGGGCTCTACTCCTAAGTTAAACTTAACTTCAACCTCTCGGGGTACTTTATCCACTTTTAGGTCGTGCCGAATTTAATTAAATTTATCTGGCATAAAAGCAACTTAAAACGACACTGATTTTATGTTTAGTTAGTGCTGCGTCGAATTTAATTCAAAGTGAAATTTTTTGTGTTTTTTCATGTAAATAAATCAAAGATATGTTAAATTTAATTCATGTTGGATGGAGAGTGATGTTAGATGGCAATAAATTCCAACATAATGTGACTGTATAAAGCAACGATGCATATATGTTATAACTGGAAAATTAAGCAAATCCTAATGCACTTAACTAAAAGTGGAACAATTAATTAAATTGGCACTTTATACAATTGAGTAAGAGGGTCGAACTTGACTCAAATCTTGTTTGAATTGAATTTGACATGACCTAGAAGTGGCCTTATAAAGTCGACCTGAAAAGAAGGCTGCAATTGCAAACCATTACAGTGTTCATTTAATTTCTCAAATAGATATTGGTTCATTTTCTCGTTACCTGGTTTATAAGTGATACCAATTCTGCAAGAACTTTGATGCCAATGATGCAATGCTCAATTGATCCTTGAAAAAACTGGCCAATGTCATCTGTGATTGTTCTGAACACATAACTGTCATTCTGAGTGTTAAACCATCCAAACTTTGTCAGCTTTGCCAAGAGCTGGAAAATTGATACAGAAAGCAAATATTATAAGCTATTTCATACACACCAGTCACTAAGGGGAGTGCAATGGGTGAGGCTCGCATTGCCATACTAAGAAAAAATTCAAATTCAGAGCTCTTTGCCATCTGAGGGCGCTAGTTAAAATTGAGCCTTTTTCACAAAATTGTGCATGCAAAAGACAGCATTTTCCAGTTAGTTGACAAATTATTGTAGCATGCATCCTCTTGTTTAAGGCAGATAGCATAATCCTGGTTTCATGTTTTGAACTTGAGATTGCATTGCAACAGTTTGCAACAGTTTTGCAACATTTTGCAACAGCTTCGCTTTGTGATGGAAACATACAGTGACTCAGACTCAGAAGTCATTCAAATAAGATGAAAACCTACTTGCAAAAAACAGCGGAAACATTTTTGGGCATACTTAAAAGCTTTTTTCGTCTGACACTCTTCAGAGTAGCCACCTTGATTTATTGTTACGGTCAGTTTCTGACATTCATACTCTGAGGAGTGTCAGATGAAAAGAACTTTTAAGTATGCTCGAAAATGTTTCCGCCATTTATTGCAATTCTGAAGTTTTGTACAACTCAAAAACTAATCACAAAAACATACCTGGGCTAGACCTTGAACAACAAATGGTGCTAACTTTGGTCTTGTTATCAAATAGTTCAGAATATAATTCCCTAAGATAAAGAAGAGGATGACAATTATTGTAGGATAAAAATTGAATTACTGATGCAACATTATGAAATAGAAGTAGCCAAGTGCAACCAGTATTGCACAATTCAAGCTTGTGTTCAAAAATTATGCTACATTGATAGCACAACATATTTGGAATGTAAATTAACGTTAAAGTAAAGTTGCCATTTTTGAGTCTACTACTAGCCTAAGGCTACTCACTCGACTTTACACTTTACCCCTGGTCTGGATGCATATAGCATATAGCAGGGTGCAGTCACACACTGCACTCATAATAACGAGCAGGGTACCAATTTATACACCTGCGTAGAGAGAGGCACATTTGTGTTAACAACTTGCCCAAGGTTGTTATCCCTGCAACACAAGTGGAAAGACCGTGGCTCAAACCCACAACACTTTGGTTGTGAGCCCTGCATGGCTGCTAACCACTGCGCTACAGAGACCACAGTGTAATGTTGTACACCATGGCTTGGTCTTAAGCATTATAAAAGCTTCAGCCACAAAAACTAAAATATCTTACGTAGGTAAATTCTCTCTTCAACAGGTAAAACAGAAGATGCTTTGGCAACCATCTTTGAGAGAGTTGATGCAGCAAGCAATTGGGAGTAGGATGACTATAATTCAAAATTAAACACAACATTAGACATTTGAAGTTGTCTAGAAAACGAATGTTGGTTAAATATTTTGTTTAGAGGCATGTAGTATCCAAGAAAATATTATCTTGTCAACCTGCCTACATATATTTAAAGCTATCAATGACCTTGCTGTGCAGTTATATTTTCGTGGTGTATTTCTTATTCATGTGCATATTTTTGCAATGTTTTTCTCCAATGAGAAGCAAAATCCAACACTATTCATCCACATTTCTACACCCATTTATTTGCATTGAAGGTGCAGTGTCATTTTGGTGTAATCCAGCTGACTCATGATGTCCGGAGCTCAGTATGGTCAGGGTTCAAGCCCAGCCATGGTAGCGTCACAGCTAGGGTTGAGGTCTAAGGAGTGCCTACCCTTTCCTTGTGATAGTGTTTACAGAGAGGCTCTTTCAACCTCAGTCCCAGGGGATGAGAAATGTGGGCATTGGATTTTGGGGAAACAAACATTTGTGGGCATTTTTCATGGTTTGATGGCTTCAAGTTGGAATATGTTTTTTCAATGCCAAAAAGCCATGAAACCCATGGAGGTTTTTGCAAAATTTGTGTTTTGCAGAAATTTAGAATATTGTAGCTTTTTGGAGTTGTTGGCAATGCGACTTTAAAAAGCAAGTGCCCTGCCTCTCATCTTCCATGCATGCATATGCATTTCCACTTTTAAATTTCAAATTTTTATTTTTCTTCATCCTTGTCAAGCCACAATTGTAAGCCTTCAAATGGACCAGTTGAAATAAGGGGCACCAGAAGCAAGGGGGTGGTGGCTGCCCCCTTGGGCCACTGCCTGCTTCCCTTGCAGCCTGCCTCACAACAGTTCTTTATTTTCCTATTGTTTTGCCCTTTTGTAGCTTCTGTCCCCCACCGCCCTGCATTGCATTACTTCAGCCGCCCTCAACTGAAATCTCAAATTCTCTGTTTTTCATACTTACTGCTGCTCTTTCTAGCAAGTACTGACATTTTCTGAGGCAATCCGGGGAGTTTGCAAAAAGAATGAGTGCTTTCTCTGCTGTGCCCCTGACTGATGGGTCAGGAGACTCGTATAACTGCTTGCAGTACAGCTCCAGTTGAGATATCTCCTTAAATAAAAGAAATTTACAATTGGGTGATAAATAAATAGCTTTTCTCAAAGGTAAAGAAAGGTGGATATGCAGAATTGCTAGGTGAAAATGAGCTGGAAATACTTGGAAACCTCACCTGGTCATCCATTTTCCGCTCATTTGCTCATGTGTCATCTCCAATGAGAAACCTCGCTTTCGTTTGAACCACATCAAGGTTTTGCAAAGGTGGAAGGAAAATGAGCGTGCGCACTATTGACTTCCAGGTTTGATTGCATGCTGACCTGTGAGGGATCAGGGATCAGAAATGGCAAGACTCTTTCGACTTCCGTATCCGTTGCTGGAATATCAATTTTTCCATCGATGATGGAAAGGTAGGAGTTGTCTGAGCTGTAAAATTTTATTGCTGGACGCTGCTCAGTTAAACTAAAACCTCAGAAAAGCGCTAGCCTAAAGGCCTGTTTGAAGATGCTTCTTCAAGCAGGCCTAAAAACATATTGGTAGGATATGATACAAAAAGATACAAAAATAACAAAAACCAAAGAATATTTTAGTTTCTGGCTTGCGCCTGGTGATATGACAGGTACATCAGTTAGGTTTTGTCAGCAATTTGAGTTGAGGGGTATCCGTAAATGCAAACGGTCATTACCAAGTCACGAGATCAAAAACAATAGCTTTGGTATTTTTGGACAATGGACATCACACCATCCATGCATCTGCTCACACAATAAAGAAGGTGACAATACAATTTAATCAACATGTCTTTTGTCAAAGAACTCCCACAACAGATATCAAATGTCAGCAGAACAGTAGCATCATCAAATAACAAAGTAAAGCAAGCTGGAACAGATCCAACAGAACGCAAGCACAGCTCAAGCTCACAACTGGTGCACAGTTTGAGGGTGTTTGTTATCTGTTTTCAAGGACAAAATGTATCATAATCACTTTAAAACAACATTTTGTATTCTCTTCTTCATTCTGTTTTCACTTGGCTGCAGTACTGGATACAAGATCAAAAATCCAAATCTACCAAGACCAGTGGAAAAAGATGTTAAATCCCTGAGACTTTACAAAAGCAGCCATCCTACATTGACCTATTTCAAAAGATTAGCCAAAGACAAGACATTTGTTGATGGCTCAAGTGAATTTTATGGTAAAGATATAGCTCTGCCAGTATCTAATGGCCAGACTCGGTTGTCTGCGTCTATTAAAGTGACCCCTTCTGAAGGTATTCCCAATGGCGGTAAAGTTCAGATGTCATGGAGTGGGGTGTCAAAGCCGTCAAGCAAAGACTGGATTGGGTTTTACTGTCCAAAGAATGATACTGTCGAACATTATCTGGACTACCTGTTGGCAGCTGAGATTTCTCCAACATGGGATAAAGGATATGGAAGCACTGAAGTAAGGGTTTATAATATGAGGAGTGAATGTGAGTTCCGGTATTACAGAACAACTGAAGAAACAGAGCTTGTAGCAAGAAGTTCCCCATTGAAGTTTCAAAATGGCAATTATGCACCACTACAAGGAAGGTTGATGTTAACAAGAGACCCTTCACAAATGAGAGTTATGTGGACATCAGGATATGGTAAAATCCTAAGTTTTTTTTGCTCTGAATAGTATTTGGGTTTCCATAATTCAATCATTCAAAAGTTGCCTGTTTTCATTTTCAGGAGCCAATCAGTGTGCTCTATTTCCAATCATGTCAAACTCAGTGATCTGATTGGCTACTTCCTAAATTTGAGGAAAACAAGCTGACAGATAAAATTTGAAAACTCCCTAAACCTGTACTCCTTTAAAAAAAGCCTTCGGTTAGTACTGCCTTAACAAGAAATAATAATGTTAAAAGTTCCCCCGTGGTGTAGCCATTGAGGCACGGGGGATGGTCCCTCCCCCCCCCCCCCCCAAATCATCACAAAGATAGATTTTTTATATGGGCTAAATATGATGTAAAATTGTAGTTTGGTGTGATTTGGTTTTTTTTTCTTAAAACTGTGCCCTGATTTTCTTTGACCACGCCCTTTTGCACCTCCCATACTGAATGTCTGGCTATGCCACTCAAGTCCCCCAAAACATAATTGACCCCTGAAAGTGTGTAGGCATTCGAAATGCCCCTATTTATTCAAAATAATTTATCCTTATGTGTGCTCAATGGAAACAAAACTGTTGTATGTTAAGAATGGGCCAGTTAAGCTCGAAAACTTTCAATTATCACCCCCCCCCCCTAAAATGACTAAAGGGACTAACTGCGGTTCAGTAATAAATGAGAATATTTTCTGAACAATTTGTCTCCTTCTTTCTCAGAAGTTGGAATCAGGTTTGAACTGCTTGCCAAATCACATAGCTTTGTTCTGTTTTAGATGGGCCAATTTTTGTGAAATATGGAACATCTAAGGATCATTTGGACAAAACAGAACAAGGAGCAAGTTCAACATATGCTGCAAGTGATATGTGTGCAGCACCTGCGTCAACTGAAGGATTCTGGGACCCTGGATATATGCATGATGTTCTTCTCAGGAATCTGCTTCCTGGAACGAGATATTTTTATTCATTTGGTTCAGAAAAGGTGGGTTTCTCGTTTCTTTTTATTAGAAGATACCACAAGGGTTGTGGCCAGAGTTACAGACCCTTCATTGAGTGTTTAACACATATTTGGCACTTAAGGTACCTTTGGCTTGTTGTTTGGCTTCCTAGCTGCACAATTTTGATAAACTGTGATTTGGGACTGACCTGATCCTATCCACCTCCACTGGGCACACCCTGGCCTTGAATTTTCAACATTTGTTTGACCTGTCGGCCCAAATGGCAATCCCACAATGGGTTTTGTTTTGAGTCTGATCTGGAAGTCTTCTTACCTATCGTTGTAAGTGATGTGGCATCATCATCTAATCCAGCTTGCTTGTTGTGTTGGCAAGCTCAGGGCAGTTTGGGTTTCACACCCAGCCATGATGACATTACAGGCAGGGTCAAGCTCTCATTAGTATATCTACTGAGATGGCAGAGATTGCTTCATTCTAACCCTTAACTTCACTTAATGTTTAAGAAGGTGGAGGTGAAATGGTGTATTTAGTGCCAGTCCCTAGGAACTCAATAGTAGGTTAACTAATCGAGACCTCGGCCCTGGCTGTGAAGCTACCGTGGCTGGGTGGCCACAGCACTGAACAGCAGTCAGTGTATGATTCGAGGCAGTTGATAACTGAAGCTTCAGCTGGGTGTTTGTCATCTAATCTGGCAGTTCCGGCATGGCTTCACCATCAAAGCCACGGCACTTTCAAGATGGTAATTTCGTGAGACATGCACCTAGCCACTATAGTCATCTCCCTTGTACCAAATCACTTTCACAATTCCTGTGTTTACTAAGAAGTTCAATGCTTTCATCCCAAGGTTATGAGCCCAGTCTACAACTTCACCACTGCAATTCCTGCTGGGAGTTATGAACCATACAATTTTATAATATATGGAGATATGGGGATTTATCCTGCAGCTGAAGTGATGGCGAAGAATATTCTAAAAGAACTTCAACCAAATGAAATCCAGCTGATCTGTCATATTGGAGATATTTCTTATGCTAGAGGCCATGTAAGTTGGGAATATATATGTTCTAATAAAATTTCGTTTTTGGAAGACCATATTGCTGTTGGGACACTTGACTATATTTTGGTCGTGAGCGTGCTTCATGCTGCAAGCAAGCCGCAAAAGATAACTGCTGTTCTGTAAGATAACTAAGGCCGCGCGATATTTTGCTGGAAATGGTGACTTTTCAAAAATTGTCGCTGCGACCGGAAAAACAAAGCGTTGCATGTGAAGCCAGGGTAAGATGTTCAAACAAACTGTTCTGCGACCTTAGGAAACACGGTCGCAGAAAATTGAGTTAATTGAACTTTTCGCGACATATCGCTAATGATGTCGCAGCGTGTAGCCGGTTTATTGCATTAGCGACGCAAAACATTGCATTGTTTTTGCGCGTTTTCCTGGAAATTTTCTAGGACCTATTCTTGTTATCGCAGAAGTTGATTGTCAGAGAACTTCTATCGCAGCATTTTTGTCGCAGCGTATAGCCACCTCAGGACTTCTCCAAACAGCACGTTTTTAGGTGTGTCGCGTTGCCAGAAAAGGTTGACGGTCTTTCACAGTCTTGGCAAAATTTACAACGACTGTAAAAGACCGTCAGAGACTCAGTGGTTGAGTGTCGCTAGCAAAGTCGTTAAGGGTCTTTCACGGTCTTTCGCAGTCTTTGTGCTCCGCTGGCTATTTGTTGGCGCGTTTTGGGCACCAATATTCGAAAGTTCTGGGATACATATTTTCTATCTCAGCGAACCCTCAACGACTGACTCTTTGACGATCTTTTCCAGTCGTTGTAGATTTTGTCCAATGTTTTCATTAAGTTTCTGACAGTCTTTCTGCTTTTGCAAAGACCATGAAAACCGTCAACGACCCTCAGAGTCAGAGATTATATGGAAACCGGGCTTTTCTATCTGCATCTACATAACTTTTCTTCCATTCCAGGCATACATCTGGGATCAATGGCAGGAACTAATTCAACCATACTCCACACTCGTTCCTTATATGGTTGGAATAGGAAACCATGAGCAAGATCATCTAACTGGTGGTGCAAAAGACCCCAGTGGTGCACCTGGAGAAGGCTTTCATCCTCTCTGGGGTAACTACATTAATGACTCAGGTGGTGAATGCGGTGTTCCAATGTACAAGAGGTTCCATATGCCAGATAATGGAAATAAACTTTGGTGGTATGTTTTTGTATATGACACACGTCTAATTTGATAACGTTTTTGCTTCTTTAGCGGCTCATCAAAGGCTCGTTCGCTTGCATCGGTTTCCTCTCGCATTTCTTGCAAAGACGTGTCTAAGATATCGAAAAATCTGTCTTTATTTTATTAGTTTTATACAGTTTTAGAATAACTTGTCCGATATGATAGACAGTACCCTTCCAAGCAGGGAGTTCTCCGGTCAGGGAGATCTAAAACATGATCAAGGAGCCACATTTTGATCTGGTTGTGAATACAAATGACAACAAACTTGGTAGTGTACAATGCAAGGCAGCCGATAAATGGAGGTTCTGTGGCGATTGCCTATTACAGCACCTAACTGCCGGTGTCAACAGCTTAGCGAGGTTTGGGTTTGAGCATCTGAGCCGCGGTAGCGTCACAGTCAGAGTCGAGGTGGTCTCGTTAGATCGCCTGCTTCTGAGATCCTAGCAACTGGCGCTAAACACACTTTTCACATTTGTCACTATGAACTATGAATTACATATGAAGGTGAAATGGGCTACTAGTGCAAATCACAAGGACCTCGGAGTAGGTGAACTAATGAGACCACGAACATGGCTACTAACCAACTACTAGTCCAGAAGGGCCAAGAAGTAATTTTGCCTTCTCTTCCTGCATATGACGAGTAAACCTGTTTGTTTTTTTTTTGTTTGCTGCTGGATGCTGGCTTCAAACATTGTTCGTCAAACATTTGAAATTTGCTTGTCAAGCAAATTGCTGTAACGTTTTGCCACGTTGAAGAACAATGCTCGTTAAACGTTTTTTACATCCGTCAAGCAACAAATGTTTTGTGCTTTTTCAAAACTCCTGCTCGACGAATTCAGCTTGTTAAGCAAGTTTTTATCGCGTTGCCAAACGCTCAAACATTGTTTTAAAATTTAAATGCTTAACAGACAATTTTTGACTGTTTGGCCAGGGCCTATTGCTGACAGCATGCATTTTAATGTACTTTTTTCTGTTTTCAAAGGTATAGTTTTGATTATGGCATGGTTCATTATATCATGATGAGCACTGAGCATAATTTTGAGCCTGGCAGTAGACAGTATCAATGGCTTGAAAATGACCTTAAAAAGGTTGACAGGAAAAAGACTCCATGGGTTCTGCTTGGTGGACACAGGGCTATGTACTCAAGTGCCATGATTTGGTGTAAGTTTACATTATTCTGTTATATATGCTATGATCTATTATATGCTTTTGTGCGATACTTCCATTCTAGCGAATTTTACACGTTTGACTTGGCAGCAGGATGGCCGGGACACATTTTCTATTTTTAGACCTCTAGGTCTCTAAGACAAAGCTTTTCACCTCGTATCTACCCATCAATGCCGGGTTTAAACAAATATACATATAAAATTTTCTACTTTATTTATTTAATAAGAAAATGGTTAATAAGGAAGGAAAATAACAAGGCTCTATAAGAAACTGGGGCTCGGCTCCTCAAAAATTTTCGCTAGTTCGATACTGGGTTTTTCAAACCTAACAAAGTATTCAATTATGGATTCTTCTTATGCTCAAGAATTTCTATATTTGCCTTCAATGAGACTTAAATCTGTAACCAATCGATCTATCTGCCTATCTATGTATCTATCTGCCTATCTATCTAACTGCCTGCTACATATGGTACATCTATCTGCTGCATATATTATATATCTATCTACCTGTATACTGATTGCCTTCTTAAAAGCATACAACCATTATGTTGCATTAACAGACTTTTTAACAGGTTTTTTTACGAAAAGTTTCTCGTAAATGTTCTTAACGTATCTTGCTCATGAGTAACACAATTTTTAACTTACACGCTTTTTTTCTTATAAGAACATTTGGCTTTGATTTCAGCCTGCCTGTTTCTTATTTTTGAAATGATTTTTCATCGACTTATGACTCCCTACCCTTCTCAAAAACATGTTTAAAATGCATTTCCAGGCAAGGGATTCACGCTGGTGAACTTTTCTTGTGTGCATCTCAAATAGTTTTGCAGATGGCAAAAAATGTTGAGACCAAAATTTCAGCCTGGTGTTTCTTATAAAGGTTGTACTTATAAGAAAAAACGTGTATTTGGTATCTACAGTATATGTATAAGTTATTATATCTTCTATTTTAGTTGACTACGTCGTATCAAACAACATGAAAAGTGCCTTTGAAGATTTGCTATATGAATACAAAGTAGACATTGCATTCTGGGCGCACTATCACAGCTACGAAAGAACGTGTAAAGTATACAAACAGAAATGCACTGACGATGGAATTGTTCACATTGTTGTTGGTACTGCTGGAGCTGGGCTTGATAAGCAGGAGTGGTTCAATGAAAAATGGTCAACAATAAAGTTCGCTGATCATGGATATGGACGTGTCCATGTGGCTAATTCGACGTCTTTGTATTTTGAATGGATTAGGAATGAAAATAAAGAAGTTCTGGACTCATTTTGGCTTACTAAGTAGATATGGGTTACCCACTAATCTCTAAAAAGGACCTGCTTTAGAGACCAGTGGGCTACCTAAATTTGAGAAAATTTATATTGCTTTGATTTTTAGATGGATTTCGTGATTTTTTTAATTGCAAGAACACCTTAACTGTTTTTAAACCAGAATTGAGTATACTTGTTTTTACATGTTCGATATTTTTACGCATTGCCATTTTCTTACGTTGTTTTTTCGTAGCTTCTTTCGTCTTCTCGTCTCGTTGCAATTTTTTGACTCAAACCTCAACCCTCAACGTTGCTTGCCTTCGATTGTTTGATTTTTTCAGACTGGACGAGAAATAATCACCGGATTCACGGGGATCACGAGGAAAACAGTCAAGGATTTCGGTACCCCCTACACCCCCTCCCCCCTCAACTAGCGTATGCCAGGATCGGCAGTGCTTCATTCTAATTACAGTTGACATCCGCTATCTCGAACTCTCAAGGGAAACTGAAATTTGTTCGAGATAGCGAATGTTCGAAATAACGG
>JAADKT020444409.1:0-13991 GCA_011763395.2 Chrysaora chesapeakei
ATGAGCTTTGACTCCTATGTAAAAAATACCAGATTTGTTTGATGAAATTTGGGATCAGTAACCCTGCATGTTAATAGGGGTTCCTTTTCTGACTTAACAACTAAAATTTTTTATATTTATATGAGGCATCCGTTATTTCGAACATTCGCTATCTCGAACAAATTCCAATTTCCCTTGAGCGTTCGAGATAGCCGATGTCAACTGTATCAAACAAGACAGATATTTTCCCTCTGCGTGTGCCGCGGGATTAGAGAAGGTAGCAAAGAAGGATGCATGTGCCGTTGAGGCTCCCAATGTAGCAAAGACGATCTCATCTGCCTTTTCTTAAACTTAGCCTTTAAAAGAAAAATTGTTTCCAGTAGCTAACAAAATATATAGAGTTGATAATATTATGGTCTAATTTTAACTAACGCTGCCATTATATTTTCATTATAATGTCATATTGTGATAGAAATAGTAATATTTAATGTCTGTAAGCTATGAAATATAGAAAGCTCTATGAAAAATGGAAAGATCTGTTCAGGACGACTTGATAGTTTAAAATCATATTTTAGAAACAGGTACGAGGAGACGGACTCAATAAGGAAGCTAATACATGCAAAAACCAAGATTATTAACTGGTGTAATACAAAATCAAGTCCTATGCTCTGTTGATACCCACAGTACGGCATATCATAAAAAATGTATAGCCACATAGATATAGTTCATGGGGCCCTTTTGGACACCTTTCGCAGCTGAAATTTTCTAAAACTTTGATGCGAGAAACATCGCAAATCGAAGGCCAATCTCCTCTAGACGGTGTGAGGAAGACCCCTTCCGACGTTAGTTGGTTTCTCAAGTGGAGATCTGGCGGAATGAATCTGCGAATATATAGAGATAAGACTTTGTAGTTTTGATGGATTGGTTTAGAGAAAATATACAGGAAAGTTTGTTTCTTTTCAGGGCCGTCGAAAGTAGGGGGCTTTGGGGGCTTGAGCCCACAGCCCACCAACAACTTCGAAAGCAATAGTGTGATGTCATAAAATCATTGAGTCATCAGGCACTTTTCAGTTATCTTTGTGGGGTTTGGCGGGTGAACTTTACATTTTCTTGAAAAGTGCTCTGTAGTCTTACCCTTGAGAGGCTCTGAAGGCTGTAACAAAAATGTATAGGCTGAAGATGAAATGGTGCACTGTATTTAGCGCCAGTGGCTATATCAGAATTTGGAAAACTAATCGAGGCCTCGACCCTGGCTGTGACGTTTCCATAGCCGGGGCTGGATCCCTTTCAGGATATTACTGAAAAGGAACGGGAAATCAGGGAATGGAGTACCAGGGATTGCCCGATTCCCCTGTACTCCATTCCTCGATTCCCCGTTCTCAGTTTTATCAATAGCAAAATTACTCCCAAAAACCGCAGACTCAACATTTGAAGCATGATGGGAAGGAAGGTTTGAAAATGGCGCCGGATATTTGGCGTAGGACCGGCAAAAATAACAATATAAAGAAATGAGGCGTTCACTTTGGCAACTTCCTGAAGTAATTTGGAATGTTGTAAATGATTACAATGCCAGTATCATATAATTTAAATTGCTCACCGCAGGATTTGGTACATTGGCTTTGTTACACGGTTCGTCTGTCAAGTGCTGAAGAAGAGGAAGGAGACCAAAACATTGCGAAATTCTGAAAAAGGTTATCACTTCTCTGCTCAGCTAGGAACAAGTCCAATTTCATTGTAATTTGCTGAGGTAAAGTAAACAATCTTGTCATTTTGCCTCTTTAATTTTTCACTGTTTTTGAAATTGTATCCAGAATTCGTACCGGCCTGCCTCGGGCAAAACATCAGGGGAATTGATGAACGTTTTTGATATTTTTTTTTATTTTTTTTTGCTCGGGGAAAAAACTATCTAATTAATGTTTTCTCCATCCAATACCAAGTCAATATGATTCATTACTGTACTCCAAAATAGGACAATCTTGAATGTTGAATATCGCCTAATGTTAAAAAGAATCTTTTATTTCACGACAGATCTTATTGACTTGGAAGCAGATTATCAACAATCCAGAATGGCGATTTCTGGAAAAGTTTCCAATTGTTTTCTGTTGGTTATTGTATTAGCAAACATTCCATTCTTACTGGCTAATTTCTGGGCAAGATGCCCCATAAAGTGTACATGTCGTTCCTCATGGATTCGTGGTACTACAACTGTGTCAGTTGACTGTTCATCTCAAAATCTTCTAAAAATCCCAACAGTTAGAAATGGCTTACCCAAAGATGTTACACGGTTGTAAGTATTTATTTTGATTCTATCTTTATAGTAATTAATTAATTGATTAAATCAATTGAAAAAACGAGAAATCAATTTTCAATCCCGAATCGCAAGTTAAATATTAAAAAGCATTGCACTGGAATTTTGAATGAATACTGTATACACAGTAATATTGTTTAAAATTTTTTAAGCAACTGTACTCCCTGTTTAGGGGGGGGGGGGTACTTGTCTAAGTTTCAGATAGAAACGTGCGGCCCAAGCAACAAAACGCCTATCCATTTCTATACCAAATTCCTGAAAATATATACCCAAAATTACAGGAAAATATTAACCCCTACACTACTTTATATGCTTAAATGCACTATAATACGTCAATCCAATCAAACTTCACAAACTCTACCAAAATCATGAAAAATGATACCCTTAGGGGTGGCACGCCCCCAGGTCCCCAGGTCCCCAGTACCCAACATGTATTAAGTACCCCCCAATGTTGCTTCATATATCTAGTATTTCAGCCTCCAGGGTGCATTCAGTGTCACCTCAAGGCCAAAGAATACAATGACAAAATCAGACTTCAAGCCAAGCAAAAACAATATATGTGTATATTCAATGTATTATAATTGAAATAATAGTCTAGGCTATTATTTTTCTGAAGGATCCACACCAGTATGCCAATAAAAGTTCAGATTCCGCACTGGGGACCTCAGACCTAGGCTACATGGAATGCACACTGGTTTAGCCCAAAAAGAATGACTGCCCCCACTAGAAACTCTGTTTTTGGCTCTTTTTTGCTTTTCAATCTAGTTGACAAGTTTGCAATGATGTACTGTACACAGAAATCGTAGCCATACAGATAAACAAAATCTCAGCCCTAGTTGCTTATCAAGCAGTTACTTATTAAAAAAATTGTACATCAATCAGCTGTTTTGCACAATTTTTGCCAAAGAGAGCAACCACCCCATGGGTCCAAGCAACAGCCAAGCCTCAAACATGATTCAGCCACAGAACAACACTTAGTCGATAGCCCTAATTGTGCAGAAAACTACAGCAAGGATTGTTTTAAAATCATTGGCAAAGCAAGATCTTTGTTTCACTCAGAGGTTTTGGAATCTGTCCACATCAAAGTAAAAAGGCCGGTTCTGTGTAGACATAAAGAGTTCATTTTCTCACTTGGACTCTTCAATTAATTTATTGATCTTCCCACTGCATCCGGTTTGCTGATTGGTGTTTAAAACACAATGCCAATTCAGCTTCACTTTCTGATTGGTGCATTTCAATCCACATCTGTGTATAAATTCCGCCTTTATCAAGTGTTTCAGTCTGTTTCTGACATTTATACTCTGATGGGTGTTAGATAAAAAAAGCTTTTAAGTATATTAAAAAATGTTTCCGCTGTTTCTTGCAATACAAATTGTTGTAAACATTGTTTACTTTTGTAATATTTTCCAAAGCGAGGGGCAATTCACTCCTTGGAGTCTCGTACATCCTCAGCTGGAATCTCAATTGTTTTAGCAGGTATCTTGCAGGAATCCTTTTGTTTCAATAGGAATCTCATACACTTTTTCGAGAAGTAAAATACCCCTTGTTCCAAAGAACTGGTAATACATAAGAGTACCACGTTTCATAACAGTAGTGTCAATTTTCTTCATTGTTTGCAAAATGCCTCATCTTCATACAGTTCATCTGTCTTTTAGAATCCTGTACAAGAACTTTTTACAAGAAATTCCTGCGGGTGCCTTCAAAGGGCTGAGATATCTAAAAGAGTTGTAAGTCAAATTGTGTTTGATAATTGTGCTCCTTTTTATTTTTGTTAAATTATACAATTTCCTTTAAGTAAAACCATTCTTTTGACTATAGATGATTTGTTTTAATGTCTGGGTAGTTAACTTCTTTGGCCTATGGTTATGGGTCAAACCTCAGAGAAAAGGAGTGGAAAAAATATTTTCTAACATCAATTGTTTTTTGTCTGGAATAGTATCTTGCTCTTGGGTGGTGAGATCATTCCAATTTTTCCAGGTTTTTTTGATAAGAACAACTCTTGGGCCAACATTCTTGTCTATCTGAGAAACTATTTGAGATACCCACAGGCAATGTTCACCAGCATGAAGCCCTTTCCCAGAAACATACTGAGAACCATAGGAGTAGGGTACAGGGTGACAGTGGTGAAAATTTGCTTAAAAGTAAGAAACAGCCAGGCTGAAAATAAAGCCAAGTACTCATTCTATGAAAAACCTGTAATGATCTAATCTATGTGTGACAAGCCAAAAGAATGGCTTGAATTATTTGTGATGTTTGCAACCTTCAATTCCAGTTGGGTTATGAGATCAGTGACCAGAATATTTTTGGTGAGCACAAGTACCCTTTGATTGTGGGTAGTAAGGGGAGGGGGCCTGGATCACAAATCACAAGGATAAAAATGTTTGCCATTCACGTTTCACGTTAAATAAATACACCATATGACGTTTCCCAATTAAAAAACAATAAACATAGTCAATCACAATTCGCGAAAACCCTTTACCACCCTCTTGATTGGAGCATCATTGATTGGCATCTGGGTAAAACAGTATCCACAAGATTCAGCACTTCAACTCCCCCAATGGTGACTGAGGTAACACCGCCTGTTCTCTCCCTAACTCTCTAAGGTTTACCATTTCAGTTTTTTGGCAATGTTAGAGGTTGGCTAAGAGAGTGGCCTGACCTTGCCCCGTGTTTCTATGTACTTGTCTCTGCGTGCTGTTTAAAGATTCGATATTTTTATATTTTAGATACTTGTACGAAAACTTTATTTCAAAAATTGACAAGTCTGCATTTGCTGGTCTAAGAAGACTGAAGACTCTGTAAGTTAGCTGTCTCAAGTTAAATGTTTTTTTTTCTCAAGTGGAGCCTACATATGCAGAGCAGAGCATAATTATTCTCCTCTTTGTTTGCCTAGAAACTAACTGCTCGACGACATTATATTACAATTTATTACTGTATATTTGCGATTCACTGTTTTCTTTGCACAAATAAAAACGTGAGAGAATTCTGTAAAACTAAAACTGATTTTAAATTTACAAGACATATCGTATTCCCTCAACTTCTTTCTATCATTGACAAGCTGTACCTTAACATAAAGTTGTTTACGCTTTTTTGTAACTCTTTGAAGAATCTTTCGCTGGACGAAACTTAAACTTTCGCGATTTGGAAAAACGCGCAATTTGTAGGATGAACTTTCGCAAATAAGGCAAAGTCTGAAGTTTCACGGGAACAATATTTCGCGTTTCAATAGAATCAACATAAATCCCAGGAATGAACTCAGGGGGTTTTGATGAAATTTGCAAAGAAACTAGCTATATATTACTTTTTTCTGAATCATGAGTATTACAGATACGAAAATGTTTCCATTTAAATTATCGCGATTTCGCGTTCGAGAAACATTCGCGAGAATCCATTTCGCGAATTTCGTGTTCGAGAGAATTTCGCTGAAATAAACTTTCGCGAATTTGGTATCACACCTTTTCTCGCAGGGCTGAACGATTCTACCTGTCATTAATGAATTATCACGTTTATTTTAACGTTTTTCATTTTATAGATCGATCCACCACAACCAAATAACAAGAATTGAGAATGGTACATTTGCTGATCTTAGAAGTTTGCAAAGTTTGTACGTGTTTTGTAAATTTTTCGGAAAAGATTTTCTTTGAGTTCTAGCATTCTTTGTCATAACTATTTATTTGTCAAGTTTGTTCGCTCTTTTTCAACGAAAATTTGCCAAGTATTAAAGATCGCCATGCCTACCACACAGAAAAGTTTGGTTATTTACGAATTTTCGTGCCGGTGTGATGCCAGGTACGTAGGTCACACTTCCCAGAGATTAGGAGATAAGATCAAACAGCATGTTCCTACCAACATTCGCAAATACAACTTTCGGCAAAAGGAGAAACCCACCCGCAACGCTAGGCAAAAACCAGCCCTTAAGCATCATTCTGCCATAGGACAACATTTGCTACAGCACCCAGTGTTGCGGAAAATTACAACGAAGATTGTTTTCGAATAATCGGAAGAGCTAGTTTCTTTTATCATCTCAGCGTTTTGGAATCCGTCCTCATAAAAACCAAAAGGCCGGTCCTGCTTAGACAGAGAGAGTTCGTTTCTCACTTAGACTCCTTAATTAATTTTCTATTGGTCATCCTGCTGAATCACCCAAGTATGAAGCTGATTGGTGCTTTAAACACAATGTCAATTTCGACTTCTGGGTATAAATTCCGCCTTAGTTTATTGTTTCGGTCTGTTTCTGATGAAGTTCAGTTTTTTAATAAGAAGTTAATGAGTCAATGAGCGTTGTTCTTAGCGACCTATCTGTATCAGATTGGCGTAAGGAGCGAAAATTAGACTCATTGAATAGGTGTCTATGTTTTACCGCTTTTTCATGTGATAAATTACAAGTTGTAGTTTGAGTGTCCAGCAGTTCAACTCATTAACGATAACTAAGAATTCCTTAATAGGTCTAAGACACTCTGTTTAAGTCGAAGTTGTTTTGATGGAATAGTTTAATGTTCACGAAAACATGGGTAAGCCTTGAGGCCATGGTTTGCGGGCACAAAATTTCCTTGTTTTGACGATTTGGTGTCCCAATTGTAATTTTGAGACAGGCTTTAACTGGAAAATGTTCCGTAAATGCTCTAATTAGCGCCCCCTTTAAATATTGACAAAAATTGAAAAATTTAAAAGACGCACAGTCTCTAATATACACGCTTTTTTTATAAGGAACCTACCTCAAGGCCTAGTTCTTAAAGTTCCTTATTTTTGGACCTCTTTTGAGGCAATCGTAGTTCAAAAAATTCCTCAATAGTTCCTTAATTTTAACTGCACATACAGTGGTCATAGCAATAATAGAGAGACACTTGCATGTAAGCAAAGCTCGGGACTACTCAAGGAAACATTTTATACACGCTTAACGTACAATTTATGTGGTTTTCGACTGCAAATGAATGGAACCGGCTTTTTAATTCTTCATTATTTACAGTACAGCAATAAAAGCATTCGAGATTGAAAAGTTCCTTAATGATTTTCTCTTTAGTAGTATAAGTTCTTTAGATTTTTGGGCCTTCTAGATGTAGGTTCCTTATTAAGTGGTTCTTTATAAAAAAAAAGCGTGTAAACGCCCTAGAATGACTTATGAAGTCTCAATGATGGAGGCTGTCGTTGTTTATCAAAGTTTGAATATGACAACCTACATACACGCTTTTTTTTATAAAGAACCACTTTATAAGGACCTACATGTAGAAAGACTGAAAATCTAAAGAACTTATACTACTAAAGACAAAATCATTCAGGAACTTTTCAATGTTGAATGCTTTTATTACTGTAAATAATCAAGAATTTAAACCCGGTTCCATTCATTTGCAGTCGAAAACCACATAAATTGTACGTTAAGCACGTATCCAATGTTTCCTTGGGTAGTCTCGAGCTTTGTTCACATGCAAATGTCTCTCTTTTATTATTAAGACCACTGTATGTGCAGTTAAAATCAAGGAACTATTAAGGAACTTTTTGTACTACAATTGCCTCAAAAGAGTTCCAAAAATAAGGATCTTTAAGAACTATGCCTTGAGGTAGGTTCCTTATAAAAAAGCATGTACTGTTATCTTACGTTTTCAGCACTACAAGCTTTTTTTTTAAGGAACCACTTTATAAGGAACCTACATGTAGAAGGCCCGAAAATTTAAAGAACTTATACTACTAAAAATAAAATCACTAAGGAACTTTTCATTGTCGAATATTTTTATCACTGCAAACAATCAAGAATTAGAAAGCCCGTTCCAGGAACTTTTGGAACTACAGTCGTCTCAATAGTGGTAAAAAATAAGAAACTTTAAGAACTAGGCCTTGAGCTAGGTTCTTTATAAAGAAGCGTGTATGTGTTCTTTATCCAGAGGGTTCAAGGACCCAAACATATATAGCACTACAATTTGCCATTCCCAGGAAAATAGCGGACGTTGCGTGACACCCAAAAAATAGCTCATAAAATTCCGAACCAAGAAAAATAGGATTTCGCCGAATTTCAAACCCAGAAAAATAGGACGAGTATCTTCATTTCAATTCAATTCAATTCAATACCTGTCTAAATTTTGACATGTGCCCTTCTGGGATTCTATGCCACAGAATTCTTAATATTTTCAACGCTTAAATGTTCCCTCCTTTCTTATCTTTGTTTTATCTTATCAAGTAGTGATATCGATGTCCAGTCTGGTGCCCGCGATAACACTCGCCGGGAATCTAGCTATAAACAACCTTTGAAAAATAAAGAAATTCAAAATTGCAAAAATCCAGAAACACTTTTGGACATACTTAAAAGCTTTTTGTCTGAAACTTCTAGAGTATAAACGTCAGAAACAGACCGAAGCACTTGAAAATGGCTAAATTTATACCCAAACGCGGATTGAAAAGCACCAATCAGAAAGTAGGGCTTTGTTGGCATTGTGTTTTATTCACCAATCAGCTTGCGGGATACAGCAGGAAGACCAATAGGATTAATTGAAGAGTCCAAGTGAGAAAACGTACTCTTTCTGTCTACACAGAACCGGCCTTTTGGTTTTTATGTGGACAGATTCCTTTCTGATGTTCTGTTCGTTTCATTGCAGTAGTGAAGCTACTTCGCTTTTCCTGACCGAATCAATCGAATCGCTTTCGTAGCAATTTGCTTTAATTGTTAGCGAAGCAACGAAAACTTTCCTTGTTCTGTTTGAACTGACTCAGTTTTTCGTTGTTGTTTCTCAGTCCGTTTTTAGGTTAATGATAATTTAGGACTGGGTCTAGTCTGATTTTCGCGCCAAAATGGCTGGAAAGGAGGCGAAGTCAAATTTCTAAGATTTTTGTCAAAATTTTTCAGCTGTTTGATTAAAATTTTGAATTATTGCGTGGATTTTCATAGTTTGTTGCGACAGCTATTTGAAAGAGTTGTAAATATATATGGATAAATAAATAGATAAATATTTCTTGGAAACTTGAAATTTGCTTGAAAACCGAAGCAATGAGTTCTTTTCTTTAAGCTTTGGCTCCACGTTTTCGTAGAATCAAAAAAGCGAAGCAAATCTCTGATTCGCTTCAAAAGATCGCCAAATATGTTACCGATTTTTTTTGCAATTTTGAAACGACGGAACAAAGTTTTTATCGCTTTTTTATTATTTTCCTGTTTTCTACCCAAACTACGCATTCCCGAAATATATTTTCTTCATCTTTTTTTACAGGCACCTTTTCTCAAACTTCTTGGAAGAGATCAATCCTTCAACCTTTTCTGGCCTAAGTCGGCTGAAAACATTGTGAGTTTAAATACGTTTATGAAAAGAGCCGTTTTTTCTGTCACCAATGTGTAGAAATGATTCAAATCCAAAGGCACGAGCGAATAGAACACACAAGTGTGGCTATATACAGCAATCATAATAGAAAGAACATAAACTATATACAAGGCTAACGGGTGTCCACTGAAATCCGGAATTACCGTGTAGTAGCGATTTATTACGACACACAACGATAACCAAAGAATAAACAAAAAATTACATATTAGAACTTACACGGAAATAAGTATGAAAACTAACTAATTGATACAGGAATAACAGGAAAGGTGTTCCTTAAGATTCACGTAAAAAGACGAACCTAAGTTACAAAACAACTAGTCGTCAACCATCAGTAAGTACTGAATGATATGAAAGAGAGGCTATTACATTTTGAGGAAATACAATCTAAGCAGTGAAAGGGCAAAGAATGAAATATATTTCCAGAAGAAAAATACGGTAGAGAATGAATGAAAAAAATGCTATCGTGACACGTTTTTCAAGTGAATGAACAAAAATTCCTGCGCTGTGTTAAAATTTGTCATGTGTGAAATCTTTTTCTCCAAAGTATCTTCCCCTACCAGTCTCATATCTGAGGTCTCTTGGCAGTCTAAAAGTACATATTGTACAAAGTACGTTTGTTTTATCTTGGGTGTACCTGTACTACCTTATCAACCTCGTCCCCAGGGTGAATAGGCCTCTACGTGAAACTCCGCTGTCCATATTCGACCCTGGTACCGGCCTTGTCTTTTCAATTTGATTGGCTCTTCAAACAATAGAAATTTTAAGTGACGTCACAGTTTCTTCAAAATTTCACACCAAAATAGGCCGAAAACTATGTGAAAAACACGTATAAAAACCAAAAAATGATGCTACATGAGATATTGTATCTTGCCTGACAGTTATCGATGAAGTTCTTTGCATTTTCTTTCTAAGAACATCTGCTTACGGAATCTACATCTTGTTTTGATGCCTAGGCCAAAATTGCCAGTATTTTGGCAAATTTTGTGGCCGGTACCCGGGCCAAGATCGATTTGACGGTTGAGATTCGAGGAAAATCGATTTGGGGCCTGGGGACGAGGTTGCTACCTTATAGTTAATTGATAGTGATTTTGAAATAATCATTTTAGATAAATAATACGAATGTTGAAAAGCTACAAAAATGAATGACTAAAGACGTATGAAAATTTTATAAATTAACAGAAACTATCTACACTATTTCCCTCCCTCCAGATGACAAATCAATTAATGAATCCCAGCTGTGGGATAAATGTCTGACACGACCTGCAGGTGCGGAAATTAGCTTTCCAGGACTTTATCCTATTTCCAATTTGGTTCACTGTATGTACACAATCACTAAGAAGAGCAGAATGCGCAATGTCAAAACGAAAACACAAGGCTTTCTGATTTTCCGGACAGAACAGAAACAGGGTGGTTCCACTGCATTGCCACTACTGGGCTTAACAGCTTCAGCTGAAAACGATGTTGAACTACCAACTTTGTGCTAGTCAATAGTCAACAGTGTTACCACCATGCAGCAATAAAAGAGGACATGGGATTTTATTAGTTTATTGCAGTTATTGATTTTTGACCAGGTTAGATCCAACCTCGTCCCCAGGGTGAATAGGCCTCTACGTGAAACTCCGCTGTCCATATTCGACCCTGGCATCGGCCTCGTCTATTCGCAATTTGATTGGCTGTTCAAACAATAGAAATTTTAAATGACGTCACAGTTTGCGCACCAAAATAGGCCGAAAACTATTTGAAAAAACATGTGAAAAAACAAAAAAATGATGCTACATAAGATATTGTATCTTGCCTGACAGCTATCGATGAAGTTCTTTGCATTTTCTTTCTAAGAACATCTGCTTTCGGAATCTACATCTTGTTTTGATGCCTAGGCCAAAATTGCCAGTATTTTGGCAAATTTTGTGGCCGGTACCAGGGCCAAAACGATTTGACGATTGAGATTCGAGGAAATTTGATTTGGGGCATTGGGACGAGGTTGGGTTAGACCATGCAGTAAATTAAATGAATGATATGAAATTCAAAGCACTATGTGTGGATACCGATTAACTGCAAGAAGATCTTCGGCAGGCAATGGAAGATACAGACGGATCAAGAGAACAAGTGAAAAAGAGAGAGAGAGCGAGAGTGAATCAATTTGACGATCATGATGAAAGTTAGACCAGTTATAGAATGGGCCATTTATACTAGAATAGGCCAGTTACAGAAAAGGCCAGTTCCACATTGAAATATTGAATTATTCAGTCACAAGAGAGGCTTGAATTAAACATGTTAAGCTAAGCCACTTTCAAAATTACAAGTTTTTTTTATAAGAAACCTGGCTCGGGGCCTAGTTCTAAAAGTTTCTTAATTTTTGGCCCAATTTTAGTTCTAAAAGTTTCTTGACAGTTTCTTAATTTAATGGAAAAAATTGCAGTAAAAACGATAAAAAAATGTGAATATAGCAAAAAAATTATTAATATTATTGTATTACAAAGAATTGGCCATGCTGGGTGTGAGAATTCGCACGGAAATGCTTGAGAATTGATTACTACGTCCACAATTGTGAATTCAGTATGTCGGAAAACTGACACAAAAATTTCTTAAGTTTCTTAACTCCTTCCTCCTAGTTCTAAAAGTTTCTTACTTTTTGGGGTGTCGAGTTCTAGGTTTTTTATAAACAGGTTTCTTATAAAAAAAACGTGTACTATTACTATTACTTTTACTACACTCCTTTGTAGGTCACTTCATGAAAACCATTTGAGGTCTATTCCAGAAGGTACTTTAAATCCTATGAAGCAGCTGCAGTTCTTGTAAGTTCTATCGTATGTATTTATTCCTTATGATTGATAAGGGCAGGTTCCAAGTTTTCATAAAAAGAAAAATGCCAACCACCTTCTTTACTTTGCGAACATTGAAATACTTACAAAATGTTGCCCAGATCTTCAAGTCACATTGATATAACGACTCTTTTCACAAAAAGTGCGAACAATTTTTCAGGGGGGCGAGGAGAATTTTTAATAGTTTTTCCCCCAAAACGCCCATGCCCTGTTGCCACCACCTTAACTGAAGAGGCCCGATTTTATAGCCATGCACAAGGTCCGTGTGAAAAGCTGCAAAGTACTCACTTTCTATCACTTTGTAATTTACTTGGCAAAAAATCAGAATTTTCGACTTCTTATTTGGGCCAGGATTTTTCCCAGTTTAAAATCAGAGATCTGGTGGAAGGAAATGTTAAAATCTTACGGCATGTGCTGAAGCAATTAAGCCCGGGGCTATTTAGACTTGCCCCAAGTCTAGTTCTCAAAGTCCTTCTCCAAAGGTACACCATTCCGTGGAAACAAAGCAGAGTGCGAAAGAGAAATAGTCTAGGGGCTATTTTGAATACGATTGAAATGTATTACTCTATGTAATAAAACACGAATTGAGGCTATTCTACGGAACCGTGGAATATTGGACTGGGAACAATAGTTTGTAACCATATGGTTACATCGTCAAGTAAAGGGTAACACGTTTCCTTCAAAGTTTTCCGAGGCCGATGTCTGGCTGTTAGATTTCGAACTTTTCTCAGCTGTCACAGGAGCAATGAAGGTGCTGTGGCGTCGTGGTGTAATCCAGCTGACTCCTGGTGTCAGAAGCTCAGTGTGGTCAGGTTTTGAGCCCTGCCACGGTAGCGTCACAGCCAGGGTCGAGGTCTCGATTAGTTAACCTAATACTGAGATCCTAACGAAGGGCGCTAAAACACCATTTAACCTTCACCTTCACCTTCAATCGACATATCGATACAGAGTCAATTCCAAGAAAGTCAAGCTTCTGACAAAAATGTTTGGGATTGCCGAGAAAATTGGTCTTCGGCCATAATCTACCGATACCTAAGAAGATCAAGACTTTAGCTATTAACCCACCATTTCATCTACAAGACAACGTCACCGTGGGAAAAATATGTAAGGCTACCCAAATCTCAACAAAACCCCTTTCTCTACTAATAAAACGGATTAAGTTCCACTAAAATCTACCATTGTACCCTCCCAGTTTTTCAAACTTTCATGGATTTTGGTATACACTTCAGCAAACATGAATACAAACCAATCCTTAAGTTGATAAAAAGGAACAATACCAGGCCAAAAATCTGATTTGGAACGAAACTATTACATTACTTTATCCAACAGTTCAACATTCTTCCTTAGGATGATCGCATGGTAAATTAGCTGAAGGCTTTATACAGGCGTCTTTTGTTAGAACTGAAAAAAGAACATAAACATGAAAGCCTATTACACGCTTTTTTCATAAGGAACCTATCTCAAGGCCTAGTTCTTTAAGTTCCTTATTTTTGGGCCTCTTTTGAGACAATTGTAGTTTCAAAAGTTCCTTAATAGTTCCTTAATTTTAACTGCACATACAGTGGTCTTAACAATAAAAGAGAG
>JAADKT020445520.1:0-13991 GCA_011763395.2 Chrysaora chesapeakei
AATACTATGTATGGTGCTGAAGAAGGCTCAACATAGCCGAAACACAAGAAGCAAACGGGAGGAGAGTCATGGACTGTGTGACTTGGAGAGTTACTCGGTGATTTAATTGAGCTCTATAGCTTAGTGGAAACGTCGTTTGCTCTCTGGTCATGCTGTCCAGCTTCGAATCCCATTTATTGTAGACTTGCCCCAAGTCTATTTCTTGACTTCCTTCTCCTAGGATCCACAATTCAATAACAGAACAAAGGAGAGTGCGAGAGAAATGACTCAATCAATTTCTCTCGCACTCTCCTTTGTTCTGACATGGAATCGTGGATCGTAGGAGAAGGGATCAAGAAATAGACTTGGGGCAAGTCTACATCTATTGTGGTATGCAACTTGTGGAAAAATCTGTTATTTTTCCGTAGATGGTTCTGCTTATCACAACAGCCGCCATAGCCTGTATTGGAAGCATAATTTCAACAGTCAAATCCCAGAATGCTTATCGAGAAATCCAGGAAATAACGGGCAGAGATAGAGATGATTATGATGATGATCGATGTGAGAACAACTCCTACAATGATATCAATTACTGCGAATGTGAAATAAAGCATGGACAAATGGCAAACGAGACAAGAATTGCGAGATTTCAAGGTACTGTGTATTAATCGTTGAGCATCGGTATATTCTCATACAAACAGACATATAGAAACTGACCACCACCAAATAACACCACCTTTTTTCCTTACAGTCGATAAATGTGAAGACGTCGAGAAGATATCAAAAAGAACATTTTTATTCTTCGTTTTGAGTTTGATGGCATCTTGTCTCAGTGCCGCTTTGTTTTTAATGGCAACGTTCGCTTTCTGTTCGCCAAGCGAGGTAAGAGTTGCTTAAAAAATATGCTTATGCAAGTGTTGCTTAGTTTTAAGCTGCAATGCTATTTCTTGGAGATGTAAACTGTAGTACGCCTGAAGCTATTTCCTGAATACTGTAGTTTAGAGTCCCAAAAATTATCGCTAAATTCACCACAGGACCCCGAAAAACCAGCTGACTATCAAGGGCCCTATTCAAAACAACAAACGGTATACAGTAGCGTCGATTTTGGTCGATTTCAAATGACCTAGAAACTTTTGCTCAGAGCCTTCTTTGTACCTTTGCACCTTTGTACCGAAAAAAAATGTTCCCCATAAAGTACTTACGACGCCAATTTTTTTGTATGTGTTTTTAATTTTAACAAGGCCATTAATCAAGGTCATTGAAGAGGGTGAGCTTGAAGTGGTCAATTAAGAGGGTGAGCATAGGGCCCTTCGGCATGAGCTGGGGTATGGGGGGTCTTGGGGTGAATTAACGAGGATTTACTTTCATGAAACAGACACCTTCGGTACCAAAGTTGGTGCCCGCTTTATAGAGGTTGTTCATAATATACCAGTGACCAAGTGCTTAACCAATTCAGGCGCGTAAGGGCCATATGGCCCAAGTACAGCTCTACCTCCCTGGGGTTTGACAATTCTATGTACAATAACGTTAATGAGGAAGTCAAGTCATACAACCGAATTCGACATGAAAAGAAGTGTTAGATCAGAAGAATTGTTGGACAGCATAAGATATGTTCACTATTAGAAGGAAGTTTCTGCATCCAGGGTCCAAAGCTGTTCAACCTACTATCTAAACATCTTAGGGACTTGTGTGGGGTATCACTGGATGCGTTCAAGAAAGGCTTAGATGATTTTTTCCGCGAAGAAAAGCATTCTGGATCTGACAGGGCTTAATGCTAGCATATAAGAGTTGCAGATTTATTAAGTCACAAGATTTAGTTTCATCAAGGCCATTTATACTTCTAGCATAACCTACTACATCAACGCCAACAACAACAACAGCAACATTACAACAGCATTAAGCCACCAGATCAGTCCATAAACTACAAACAAGAAATTGGCTTCAGCAACCCGATATTCACTCATTGCAATGACGGAGGACAAAAGAAGACAGTGTTCTGGTACCCCTACTCAGGCGCACCAGATTCAGGCCATCAAAATGCAAACGAGAAGATACAACACGCTGATCATCAGAACAAAAATTATGTCACTTGTAGTAGATTTTCTAAGAATAGACTGGCCTGACTTGGAGGTTTTTAATTTATAAATAAAGTAGCCCTTCCTCAACTTCACATCTCTACTTATGAAGGGCACAGCTCCTTACGTTTAGTTATATCTACCTCTGGCGAGTTGATATTTGAATATTCATATGATTCCTTTTTATGTAATTTTCAGGTTGTTCTATCCGACGTTTTATGATTTTATTTGTCTGCAAACTGTAGCAAGTTTTATCTAAATTTTTAATTATCTTGGTACTCTTTAAATCTCGTATATTTCTTCCTTTCGTACCCTGACAGTTATTATATTGTTCAGCTGTTATTTCATCAGCATGTTCATTTCATTCTGTATTCGTCAGCATGTTCATTTCGTACTGGACTCGTCAGCCATTGCATTTCATGTTGTATTCGCCAGCATGTTCATTTCATGTTGTATTCGTCAGCAAGTTCATTCGTACTGGACTCGTCAGCCATTGCATTTCATGTTGTATTCGCCAGCATGTTCATTTCATGTTGTATTCGCCAGCATGTTCATTTCATGTTGTATTTGTCAGCATGTTCATTTCATTCTGCATTCATCAGCATGTTCATTTCATTCTGCATTCATCAGCTTGTTCATTCCATACTATATTCGCCAGCATGTTAGGTTTATTTCATGCCATATGTCTGCATTTTCATTTCAAACCACATTAATTAGAGCGCGATTTTTGCGTAGCGTAAGGCGTAAACGGAAAGCTAACAGCGTCTTCTATACCATAAAGTAATTACATTCTTTTTAAAAGGGGGAACCGTATTAAAAAAAGCGCGTATTTTGAGAGACTAAAAACCAAGATATCAAGGTTTCTCGCTTTGTACACCAATCATAAATTACTCTGTGATAAACTTCATAAATATATCTAAGTCTTGTTAGGCCCAGTTCACGCGTCGAAATTATGCCGCAGCGAATTAAAACCGAGCAATGACAAATTTCAGTGTCCATCTTATTCGGCATAACTGTAACATAACTGTGATGTATGAGACCAATACCGAAGCCAGGAGCATTTCGCTCTTCGAAAAGGTGTACGAGATTCCCGTTCAAACAAAAGGATTTCCAGGGGGGATTCCTATGAAAACAATAGAAATCTCAGGGAAGAGTGTATGAGATTCCAAGGAGTGAATTGTCCCTCGTTACGAATAGAAGTTAATTCTAACTGCGCCGCTACTTCAGCAATTTTGCCGCATAAAATGCCTCAACTGTACCTTCAACTGATTTAACTACGACTAATGTATCCACAGCCGCAGCTATGGCGGAGTAAGGGCAAAGATAATTGTTCACAACTGAATTAAATTAACTGCCGGATAACTTCGACGCATGAAATAGGCCTTATTTTCAATAAATTAATTTTTGAAGAAAAACTCACCTAATCCTGACAGTAGAATAAAAACTCGTAATTTACAAGATTGGTTCTGTGTTATTCCAATCCACGGATGCGTTTTTCCATTTCGTTCTTATGCAATGTTCCAAAGGAGGCACAAGGTCATCATTATGGTTATCGTTCTGATCTGCTAGATCTGCAATAAGATTAAAAAAATTAAAAAATCTTATCCTTTACCGTAAATCTACGAATTGGCCCCCCTTGGATAAGCCCTCCCCTCGAATTAGCCCCCACCATAGAGCGAGAAATAATTAATAAGCCCCCCACCACTAGAATAAGCCTCAAAGCCTGATATGTTCGTGCTAGCCTTTTGAGTCCATATTGGTACTTCATCAAGTTATGAAAGAAAAATGCATTCTCTTAGTTGATGATAAATCATGCTTTTGCGAGTAGTTTTATAAGTCCCCTCGTTGAGCTCCTTACCTTGTATAAGCCCCCTCCAAAATAATGAAAAATAATTAAGCTCTATGAATGTAAAATAAGGGCTAATTCGAGGATTTACGGCACATGGTTTCCTATTGGAACAATCGCGATAATTCGATCAAGGGACTGTTTACATTGAGGTGGGTCAGCCTAATTAGGCGAGCTGGCTCGGTTAGGCGAGATGTTCCAAAGCGTTTACCTGGAAGGAGGAAAGTAACTCGCCGCTTTCTCCAGCCTGGTCAGCGGGGCTAGCCTTCCCAGCAAATTATTTAAGGAGTCTATGGATACTGACTTTCGCGCCAAAATATTACGCAGAGAAGATAACAACGTCGTCGTCTTGAGACAAAGTGTCGATTCTATTTGGCATAACTTGGAATATAACTGCGACGTATGGAACCAATAACGAAGTTAATCCTAACTGAGCGAATACTGCACCACTACTTCAGCAGCTCTGCCGCATAACACGCCTTAACTGCACCTTCAACTTATTTAACTTCGGCTAATGTATCCACACCAAGCCTCAATCCAGCCTGGTCAGCGGGGCTAGCCTTCCCAGCAAATTATTTAAGGAGTCTATGGATACTGACTTTCGCGCCAAAATATTACGCAGAGAAGATAACAACGTCGTCGTCTTGAGACAAAGCGTCATGGCGAATGAAAATATGAATATTCAGTTGATTTTGTAAATCATTGCACAGTAAAGTCTCTTCTTTGCCCTCTTACTTCAGCTTCAAGGAGGGAGAGGCTAATTCAAATCAAAAGGAGGTGCCAATTTGAAAGAGAGAGGCTATTCGAAATGGGATGCTAATTAGAAAATTCAATCTCTGAAGGAGGGGCTTGTTTGAAAGGTAGCATGCGCTCAGTCTCGAATTGCCAAAATCTGGTTTGATCAGTTTGAGTCTGAGCACATTCCATCGAAAGGGGACTTATTAAAGATGGCAGCTTTCTCGAGAGGGGAGGTGGAGGGGCTAAAGTGAATTATTAATTCAGCTTACCAATTGTTAATCTTATTTCTTCATCTTGGCGGGCAAGACCATCGTAATAATACAAATCAAAATGTTTCTCAAGGTTCCTTTAAATAAAAAAAGATAATTGGCTTTCTATTAATTCGTAGGGTAGTTTTTTAGTGGAAAAAATTATAATTGCGAGAAACAGGGGAAACATCTCTGGACATAGCTACTTTCAAGCTTTTTTTGTCTGACACTCCTCAGAAGAAATTGTCAGAAACAGATCGAAACGTTTGATTGACAACCCAAACTGTGCAGGAAATTACAGCGAGGATTGTTTTCGAATAATTGGCAAAGCAAGATTTTTGTTTCATTTGGGAATAGCTTTTGAGATGTTTAAAACATCAAAAGGTGAGAAACAGCGGGAAAATTTTTGAGAGGGGGAGCTATTAGAGACGGGGAAGGGGCTAAATGGAACAAATTGTTCCATGTCGCAGTTTTGGAATTTGTCCACATCAAAACCAAAAGGCCAGTTCTGTGTAGACAGACAGAAAAAAATCGTCACTTGGACTCTTCGATTAATTCTATTGGTTTCCCTGCTGTATCCCGCAACTGGTTGGCGTTTAAAACACAATTCCGACCGGCTTTACTTTCTGATTGGTGCATTTCGAGCCGCATCTGGGTGTAAATTAGGCCTTAGTCAATTGTTTCGGTCTGGTTCTGATGTTACACTCTGCGGAGTGTCAGACGAAAAAGCTTTTAAGTATGCCAGAAAATGATTTCGCTGTGTCTCATAGTGCAGAAGGTATTTGTGAGGTGTATTAACCAATAAAAACTATTGGAAGATTAAATACCTGCTTTGAAGGAGTCTTGGATTTGTTGAAAAGAGAGTACTAAAATGACTTTCACTACAAACTACCCAGATCGGGTATTTCGGCGTTTTATAGTTATTTCCAACCTGAAAATGAAAACAAATCCTTGATAGATTAAACGCTTTCTTATAAGAAAAACAACTCTATAAGGAACCTATATGTAGAAGAAAAATTAAAGAACTCATGCTACTAAAGATGAAATCGCTAAAACGAACTTTTCCATTTTTGAATAGTTTTATAACTGCAAGCGATCAAGAATTAGGAAGCCGTCTCCATTCATTTGCAGTCAAAACTCACATAAATTGTATGTTACGCATGTATCAATTGTTTCCTTGAGTAGTTTCCAGCTTTGCTCACATACAGTTGTCTCTGTATAATATTCATGACACTAAATGTGCAGTTAAAATTAAGGAGCTATTAAGGAACTTTTGGTACTACAACTTAATCAAAAGAGGTCCCAAAATAAGGAATTTTAGGAACTAGGCAAATAACCTATATACAGCTACTTGAAAAATTTTTGCTCTGGATTTGTTCTTTTTGTATTAAACTTCATGCATACTAATTTTAGATTTTGCTTCTCAGACAATAGCTGAGAAAAATAGGGGGCACAGTCAGCCCCTCTCAGATTGAGAATATTCTGAAGCGCCCAAAAACGTAACTCTAGGAATACAGCATTTGGTACCGTTATATCACTTACTGTGCAAGATCCATAATGTTCAAATAAAGACAGTAGACCAATGTCAGGTTGCTTGTCAATGCCTTTTAAAACGGACTAAAAGAGAAGCAAAGAAATCAATGGCGAAACAGGGAAGAAAGATCATTAAAAACGCAATGGCAAGACAAAATAATCACTCAGATACTGAGGGAGCAATCTTATTTTCTGTTGTAATGAGGTCTACAGAGGTGGCATTCCCGAGTGTTCGTGGCCTTCGGTTCACGATCGGTCCGAATCACGTCTGCCGGTACCACTTTCACAAGCCTTCAGTCAACAGAGCTGTCCATCCTTTCGAGGTTTGTCAATGAGTACCCAGGGTATCCAGGGTATGCAAGTGCATTCGTTCTAGAATACCACAGCAATTTACGCATACAATTTTTCAAATTTTCCGGAGGTGCATGCCCTCGAACCTCCCTGTTGCGTCCGTTCCCGGTTGCGTCCGCTCCACTTAAGTACGCCCAACCCTCCTGGAGCAAATGTAGGCAGGTATTGCATTAGCACTGCATATGTTGCTTTACAATAAAAGTCATCATTATACTAACATAAATGTGACTTTACCTTCGAACTTCCACCAGAATCCAATTCAATCGTTCCATCAAAAACATTCGATACAGGTTTGCCAGTCAAACATAGATTTACTAGCTCCTATAATAAAGAAGCAAATTCAATATCAAGCAAAATTACGGAGTTAATTGAAGAAAACACAAACATGGTACATTTACTTACTTGTGTGCAATAGCCATGAGCACCAATCAATGTTCCATTAGGCTCATCCATATCGGACTGTATTCTGAAAAGACAGAAGGATTATAAGTATCTATCATTGGTGTACAGCTGTTGTGGGAACAGCTACTTCATGTAAATTTGTATATATGTCTTCTAGAATGTCATGATCTTTCATTGCCTTCTATCCATTTACGTAAGTACTTGTACGTCATAATAACTAAAACTTTCTGTAATAACGTAGTTGCATGTATAATTTCTAACTGCACAATATATCATGTGACTTGTAAATACTATAACTTAGAAACTCTGTAAATAAGTAGACAGTCAGTACGAAGTCAGTACGAAGTCAGTGTAGTCAGTTAATCAGACATGATAGATAATCGTCTCTCAAATCGTCTCTCAAGCAGCAAAGATCCTGTGCTACGAACGATTCCGAAAACACAGCTGGGGGGACTCATCCCACTAGCTGGAAGACTCGTCACTCTAGTTATTTTTTGTCAAGATTTTTGGGGGTTATAGCCCCCTGGTTTCTTTGTTCCTTGAGCAAAATACTTGATTTAATTTGTTCAAGATCAAAGTGTTTCTCTCTTTAATTATCATATATCTTTCTATGATTTATTATATTTGGCAGATCCAAAAGAACACACCCTACCTTTTGATCCCTCTAGAAAGTATTAATGAATAAACGAATAAGATACAGCCACTACTTGTCTCTTTTTCAAACTGAAATGAAAAATAAAAACGAATTAAGACCCATTTACACGGGAATACAACACCTTCATTTCATGCTGTATTTGTCTGCATGTTCATTTCACTCTGTATTCGTCAGCATGTTCATTTCATACTGCATTCGTCAGCATGTTCATTTCATACTGCATTCGTAAGCATGCTCATTTCATAGGTACTTCGTTGCTGATCATGTTCATTTCATGCTGTATTCTTCAGCATGTTCATTTCACTCTGTATTCGTCAGCATGTTCATTTCATACTGCATTCGTCAGCATGTTCATTTCATACTGCATTCGTAAGCATGCTCATTTCATAGGTACTTCGTTGCTGATCATGTTCATTTCATGCTGTATTCGTCAGGATGTTCATTTCACTCTGCATTTTTCACAGTTTATTTTATGCCGTATTTGTCCCAAAAAGGTGATGATAGACTTTTCGTTTGCACGGAAATGCATGGATCTGTTCCTTTTTGGGAACGGGATCACATCATTTTGGGTACGCTAGAAAAGTTAATCGGATCCGTTCAAGATCCTTTCCCGTGTAACGGAATGAAATCGTGCCCATGTCTGTCGGCGAACAATTCCAGAAAGTTAAGCATGTTCTACCTCTACGATTAGTCAGAGTCCAGAAAAGTGTTCAACCTTCCTCCAGACAAAAATACCCCTGGCTGGAAACCTTCCTCACTTAGCAATGAAAAATAGGCGTGTTTTGGGTGTGGCAAAATATTTTCTTTTGTTCTAATGGACCTTCCTCCGGTCAATGACCGTGTGACCGTAACTTTTTCCTGACTCTGCGATTAGTCGAGAACTGATTCCCGTCAGTCGCAGTCGACCTGAGCGCTCTTACAACTACGATCATCTGTATCCTATAAGTTCTGACTAGTTGTTGATATATCGACATAAGTTAGCAGTCGCAACTAGTTGGTTGCGACATGGCCAAGTGGCCATAACAAAACTAGCTTCGCAAATCTCAAACGTTTTATCTACTTTTAATCCAATTTACTTTTCTCTTACCTGGCCAATATTCTGAGATACAAATGTCTTCAGATTTTCGAGTTCTTTGAAAGAATAAATTGAAAGCTAGAATGAAAAACCTTTTATTAATCAAGGGAAACTTAACTGCCTAAGGCCCTACCTAAACGAGCAAACATTGTTGGCAAAACATTTGAGATTTGCTTGTAAAACAAATTGCTTGACCGTTTGGCCACGCAACACCTTTTTTATGAAACATTTTTGCTTGCGACAAGCAGAAAGTGTTTCTGAACGTTTTTTAAAACCAATACTTATTAAATCCAATTTGCCAAGCAATGTTTTGCGACGTGGTCAAACGGTCAAACATTTAACGTAAAGGGAAAATCAAATGCTTGACCAACAATGTTTGATCGTTTGGCCAGTGCTTTAGATTTCTTAAATGCCTTAAACCAGCGTTTAATTGAAATTTCTACTCACTGTCTCAGTCAAACCATCAGACTTGTATCGTCCACCTCCAATAAACTTCGATTTTATTCCAGGGCTAAAGAAAAGAAAAAGCAGCAGTTAGAAAGCGAATAGGTTAACTGCAATGCCTGCCAAAAGTACTGTAACACCTGCACTATTTTCACTTCATTTTTACTTGCGAGGGCAAGCTGAAACCCTTCCCCTCGCAAACACCGTTGGCTTGTACCGGCGAATAGTATCCCACAAGCATCTCTAATTCATTTTATAACTTTTCAGACTGTGGAAGAACAGAACAACACGAAATTGAAAAATACTATGGTGTTCCAACGACTTCTGGGAAGCATTGTAGGGACTCTACGGCCATCTGGTATCAGTTACAGCAAACTGCCTCAACAATGGTTGCAGGGTTTGTAGTGTATTGGTTTTCTTGAAAGCAACACTCATAATGTCTGAAGAACGTATAGTGATACTTAATGGTCCTTATTACGTGACTCACAAAGCGATGCTTTTATCGAATTTACAAAAGCTGAATATATAAGTCAGGCTTATGCTGACCAATGATACGACAGAACTAAGGCCAACTAGTTGTAACTGCGAACGTATCTCGACATGTCAACAGTGCTTAAGTCGAATGCGACTGATGGAAATCAGTCGTCAACTAATCGCAGAAGTAGAATCTGCCCCATTTCTGGAGCTGTACACTGACTAGGTGCCGTCAGAAAGGAACTAGTCGCCAACTATTTGCCAGGGCGCTTAGGTCAACAGGCCAGTTGCGATAAACTAGTTGCAAAAAGCCGCCGATTAGCAGTTAGAAACGTAATACGGACATACGCCTGGCTATAGAATTAAACACTTACATAACAAGACAACCAGACTTCCGTGAACCAGCTCTCCAGAGCATTTCAGACAGCGAGTCGGCAAGAGCCATAGTGCGTTCTTTAGACGATGGTGCTAGTGGTCTAAAATGCCAGAAAAAAATTCAACACGGTTAAAGCCTTCTAGAAAACTAACTTCAAAAGTGTAATATCAGTAGTCTTATAACTCGGAGTCGTCTTAGGGAAATTCTGTGGATCTTAGAAATGAGTTCGAAAGGACTATACGCTCCATCGTGGGTTAATGAAGTGAGATACAATGGTGAATCTCATGCGAAAGACTGTTGTCTGATTCGAAATTAAGAAAAAGAAAAGGCCACTGTATTGCTTGTTGTTTGTAGAATGATTTCTGCGGCAAAGCGATAAATAAAAAAACCAAGCAGGAACACCGTGATATTTTGAAACTACTTGAGTTTGATTCAAATTAAGTCTGCAGGTGTGAAGCCCTTACCTGGAAACGCATCTTAAACAAGTGTTTGAAAAGGGTTGAGGGGGGAAAAGGTGATGAACACTCAGTCTGAAAATAGGAAACATGCAGGCTGGGATCAGAGAAAACATTCTTTTCCATGTATGTACAAAAGCACGTATAGATCATAGCAAAACAAAATACTGTAAACCTGCTTGATTTAGCATCCGTGCTTTTCTTGAATAATAAATGTTTTAGCAAAGTCGCTTGAACAGCAGCAAGTACTCCACACGGTCCACCCTACGAGTTAAATCAGGCACGAATTAATGTTGTTGACAAATTAGAACTAGAATTACCTTACACATTACTGGGTGACCTCACTTAAGTGCTAGTCTCGGTTTCATGAGCGGTAACTTAGACTCAGGTATATGCCTGATCCTATTGGTCTTTGTAGCGCATTGGCCAGCGTGCAGGAGCCAAACTAATTACATCTGTGATCGCATAGTTGCAACCAAGACTTATTACATTCGTCGTAGTCTACGCTCACCCACACACCACAACCCGCTCTGAGGAAACAGCAATTTTGTTGTTGTAGTTGTTGAAGCTATTTCCGAAAGATTAGGGGGAATGTAATAAGTCTAGTTGTAACCTTGGGCAAGTTATTCACACAAATGCGTCTCTCTCTACCCAAGTTCACAAATTGGTACCTGATGGATAAACATGAGCGCCATGCGTAGCTACACCCGGATATTGCATGCATCCAAACAACGGGTAAGGTGGAAAGCCGAATGAGTGGTCCTAAGCTAATAATGGATGATTAAACTAAAAGTCCCACATGCCTGGATGCAGCATGCTCAGTGGGCCTAAATTAGCCGAAAAAGCTAGAAAAAACAGTCTACTCAAAAAAAGTAACAAGAACAACAACAAGACTATAAAACGGCAATGTGAACCTTTAATTGAACGATTCCATACTCCAGATCAGGTAGATCACAGAATGAGAAGCTCTGATTTTTCCATTCAGAATTAAAACACGTCGTTGATGATCCAAAAATCAAGGTCTTTAGATTCTATGGAGGGAATGAAAAGTCTACTAGTACAAAAGAAATTGTTAGGTAAACAAGTGAAGGGCGACATAGAGAACAAGAAAGGTGTAACTGCTGCAAAACAAAAACGTTCAAAATAACCGCTATTTCAGAATTGAGAAGACACAATTCTTTTCGTAGAATTGGATAATGTATTTATCAATTGGCATTGTGGTATCAGAGGCTTTTCAGGTTGGGGTTCGAGTCCAGCAAAGGCGACTTAACAACAAGAATAGAGGTCTCACTAGTTTATCTACTTGTGAGAATCTAGCGACTGGTACTAAATAACATTTCACCTATTTTTAGGGTGCGTTTTCGGATTTCCGACTCTAAAAACCCAACTTTCTTGAAAAACGGAAGACTTTTGAGATCATCATTTTGACGTGGCGGATATTTTGTACGGTGGGTGGATATCTTGGAGTATGGTGGGGAATATTCAGTGACAGTACGGTGGGGGCGATACATGATACCATCATCTGAATCATCCTAAATCAAATACGGGTGTCAAGTATTGTCTGATTTTGCAACAATTAAAGCTTCATAACGGAGAAGACCCCATGATTGTTGCCAAAACAGGCAAAATTTGACACCGCTGTCTGATTTCCGATGATTCAGTTGATAGCATCATACTTCACCCCCACCGTACTGAATACCCCCCACCGTACTCCAAGATATCCCCCACATTACTGAATATATGCCACGGCAATCATGCTGTGACTCCACCGTACTGCACATCCACCACCGTACTTCAAGATGCCTCCCAACGGCAATCATGGTATCCCCCACCGTATTGCAAAGACATTACATGGGATGAAAAAGGTCCAAAAGGAACGCATCCTTATTTATCTTGTTTGCCTAGTTGATGTTAATATGTTAAGTTTTTACCAGCCATGACAAAACCAGTGATATGAAATTTAACTTACAGTTGCGATTTCTAAGGTAATGGGCTTGCAGCTATCATGAAGTTGCTTGATTGATCTGCTCCCAGGCATTTCTAATGCTAAGAAATTGAACAGAGAATTCAGTAAATGCATGACTCAAAGAGAAAAATCAATTTTGATGTATTGCATTATATATATTATATATATAAACTAATTATGATAAAGACTATTAGAGATAAGATGAGAATGTGATGCGACCAGAAGAGGTCTCGAGCCTGTGAACTCAACCTTTGTCTGGTTCAACGTTCTTTAAACGGAGGGGGGGGGGAGGGGTAAACTCTAATTTGGAGATTAGCATGTATGTGCATCTGATGGTAATACAGAGTGCGGACCCATAACAAGGGCAAGATTTTGACAATGTAACTCCATTAGCAGGGCATCATCCTGGAAACTGCTGCACTAAACGGCTACTACTGCTTTCACACTGCAAGTTAAACCGGTTTAAAATAAAATAAACCAGGTTTAGGTTTTGCGTTCTGATTAGTCAGTTGAACAAATACAATAGATCTGATTGGCGGGAATTTAACCTGGTTTGAATAAAGCTGGTTTTGAAGTGTCAGTGTAAAAGCAGTATAAAACTTACCCGCTTCGGAAAATCTTCATTGTAGTTTACCCATGACCAGGGAAAAATATAACCGGGCAAAACTTCACAGAACATGACCCATACACAGAGTAATCTGGGCAGGTAAATGTATACCGACCCTTCTATAGGAGTAACTTTCCCGCTACAAATAGCCACAGGATCTTTACTTGTGCGAAGTCGTATACACATGGTATACATTCACATTGAACAAGAAGAGTTAGCTATAAATAATTCACGTGAAAAATTGAATGAATTTCTTAAAGTATACAGTACCAATATTTACTTCAACGTCTCCAGTTGGGAAATCTTCATCGCCTATATCATCGAAAATCATAACATCAGCTGGCTACAAAAATGAGAAAATAATAAACATGAGATGGATAGAGAGTGCGATAAAAGCTCTATAAAGCCCCCGTAGGGCTTAGAGGGCTTACGTTATTTTGGACGTTTTTGACGGGGGTCATATCAGAGAAGGGTTGATTTGAGAAGGGGGCTTAAAATAAAAAGTGGAGCATGTTCTTTTATGCCAGACACAGCTTGAGACAGAAATGACGATTTGTACCAAAATACATGTCCGTTGTTTGGAGGTGTCCTTTGTGTAGAGGTGCCCACTAGTGGATCTTCCGTTGTATTGCTGAAGGGCTTCAAAACAACAACCGAGGTATCTACGAGTGGTGTGTTTGAGTACACGCATTTTTTTTATAAGGAAGTTCGGCTCATGCCCAGTACTGAAAATTCCTTAACTGACAGCCAAATTTGAGTACTGAAAA
>JAADKT020446631.1:0-13984 GCA_011763395.2 Chrysaora chesapeakei
TGTGGATCTGCAGCTTGTGATCAGACTGATGTTCTATGTCGAATACGCAGGATACTCATTTACCGAGCTCGGAAGAAAAGACAGCTGTGTTGACTGTAGGCTTGTACAAGTGTGCCGACGAGATTCGAACCTATAGCCTGCCGATCGCTAGCCGAACGCCTTGATCACTCGGCAATCTATGTGCAAGAGACAAACAAAATTGTAACGGAAAAAGGGGAAGCATTACAGTAAAAACAGTCAAAAATCTAGCCGGGTAAAAATCCAACATTTTGGCAGGCATTTTGGTGCGCGGATTTAAAATATCTAATTCATTTCTACATACCAAACCATCCCTTGAAGAATTTCAGCAAAGTATGATGTCAGCTTAAGAGTTTTCTTTAAATTGCCTGAGGTCGAAAATTAATTGGGTTTGATCGAGAAGTAATCACAAACATTTATTGACATTCAAGAGCGCTATTCTTAGTAATATTTGTTTACTTGTTATTGTGACTGGAAAATTAGACGTATTCATGAGAAAATAAATTACCCACCAGTAAATAATAACACCAAATATTTCAACAGCAGGTTTAATACATACCCTGAACCACACTCGGCATCATCGTTTACATAAATGTCTGGAAACTCATAGTATGATATAGATGAATTAAAACTTTCTTTGAATACCTGAATCTAATTTACTCTCTGGAACGAGAATCTGTTATTTTGGAATTGTTAGAAAAGATTACGATTTTGAACAAAGACAAAGTAGAGATTATACCAAAATCTTTCGTTCTAACCTACTCCTGATAACATATTATATACAACTTCAAGGTCTTATATGACCGAACATTGCTCTCTGCATTGCAATTTTGTCACTCAAAATCCTCATCATGCATTGATCTAAAGAGCAAATAGTGGTGAAATGTGAAAGTGAAATGGTGTATTTAGCGCCAGTCGATAGGATCTCGGTAATAGATAAACCAATCGGGACCTCAACCCTGGCTGTGATGCTACCATAGCTGGGGCTCGAACCTCGGACTCCACGGAGCTTCTGGTGTCACCAGCCAGCTGGATTAGGTCACGACGCCACAGCACCTCCATATAGAATCATTTGTGGTGTTACAGAACTGAGGGTAATGCATTGGAATACTACTGCCGCTGCGAATCAAAAATTTTTCTTAACGTAGAAACACTTTTCAAGCTACATTTTTTTTTAATTTTGAAACTCAACGATGTCATCATCTCCCCCGTCAGAGCACCAGCAACCACAGAGTTTTTGAAAGGAGCGCTTCAAGTATAGCTAGAGACGAACCACCAAATTACAGAGCCTTGAATGAGCCCAAAATATAAAGATCTTGTCATGAATTTTAAGATTCCTAATCCTGTGCATTTTAAAGGAAAAACCTTAAGTCAATAAGTTCACTTCACATCACGTACTGTATGTATACAAAATGGTGTGTACTCTCGCTTGAGTAAAGTCTCTTTGATTAGAGGCCGTATCATCCTCTTTAGTTCGCAATAACGAAACACATATGCAATAGTCGTCTGTTGAAACACTCAGAATCATATAATAAAATTTCGATTTCACTTTTACACCGACTTTATAGGCAACAAGTATTAGCAAACAGTTAATTTGAAAATTAAAAATAACAAACGTCCATCTATAGATCATCTCTTACTCCGAATCCAGGGCCTTTAGGAGGCGTGGTTAGAGTTGTCATTCCGGTAAATGGTTCACATGAGAATCTATTGCTCCTAAAACGCAGAAATTTTTCACTCTTAGAAATTCATGCATCCACAAGTCCTTATTTTGAACCAATACGGCAAAGTGCTATCTTTGAACCCAAGGGAAAAAATGATTTAAAAAGAACAAAAAATTACCTTGGACCAGCTTTTGGCTTTTTACCAGCTGCCAAATCATCCAAAATTTCTTCGACGTCTTTTTCTGAGAGGTCCTCCTAAAATGGATGAAGACATTACTTTCAAACATGATGGAGTGAACCAAAACCCATACTACTCGGTTTAGTAAAGAGAAAACCCCGCAAACATGAAATTTTTTTCCTTAAGCCTTAAAAACTTCCAAAACAGATTGAAATGTCCTGAATAACAACGTAGTACGGAGACTAGCTTCAAGCAATGAAATTTCAAAAATACATTCGAATCATGTAACAATATTACCCAGATGCAGATCAAAATGCGCCTGTCAGATAAGTTAAGCTTTCTATTGCTTTATTGATTTGCCGTATACCTGAGTAAATCAAAGGAAAGTAAAGTTCTTAAAATATTGAAATAACTATCATATCTTACGTAGTAATCATCATTGATCTGCATCATTGGCGCATTAACACATGCACCAAGACATTCTACGATGGTCAGAGTGAACAATTTGTCTTTAGTTGTTTCACCTTCTTTGATGTCTACGAAAAGACAATGAAATCATTAAAAAAAGGCAGCAAGATTGTGATGGAAGAGTGTTTTGTACAGGGCAAGTTTTCATTAAGAACAAATTTGTCAACAGAAAACAAAATCTGCCTTTAAACATACTATTCAAAATTTTATTGTTTGTAGGTGTGCAGATCAAGGGGCCATTCATTCCTTGAAAATCTCGTACACCCTTGCTCAAAAACCTATTATTTTCACAGAAATCCCTTGGTAATCCTTTTGTTTCAGTAAAAATCTTATACAACTTTTTGAAGAGTGAAATGCCCCAACGTACAGACGATAACTTACTCAGTTTCTTTTTGATGACATCTACAACTGATTCTGCATCTCTTAGCATACAAGGAGTAGTAGTGCACACTTGAATATGGTATTTACCAACTGGCTCTCTGAAGAAAAACAAAAACTTCTTTATAGACTGTAGTGCTCAAAAGAATTAGGCTGGTCAAATTAGACAAGGACTAACAGGACAATTGAAAAGAGTTAAACGATGATAGAACTGGTCAAACATTTCTAACTGGATGAAGAAGACATTCTGTGATGCAAAATGAAACAGTTAAAGAGGGTTTGTAGTGAAATTCAACTCCTCAATTTTCTACCTACTTCCATAATCCATCTCGTAATTTATGCATATTTAATTTATGTAACTTATGTAATTTATGCATCTATGCATCCTACGCAGCCCGACCTTTTCCTCTTTACGTTAGAACCTCATTTGCATTTATGTAAATTCATTTCCTTGTTTTTACTTTATATAGTTGTAAATAGTTAGAAATAGTTAGTTCAGAAAATTATGAAAAGTGTATAACATCTCTTTTCTGACTTGGTGTCTTCGGCACGTAAAACTCATCAAGAAAACAGTTTTCATTGGATCACTCTTGGAAGTTGAGGATAAACACATGCAGCAAATTTTAGGAATCAGCAACACACATCAAATATTTCCTAAAGGTTATTCAAACTGTTAACCGACTTTTTAAAACTGTTTAACTGTTTAAGTGTTTCAATATATCAAACTTTAAACAAAACCATACTATTTTCTTACCTGTTGAACATTGTGTAGAATGTTGCTACTTCATAAACACGCATTTTAGGCATGTGCAGCATCTCTGCTACTCTATTCATAGCGGATATTGGAACCCATCCTGCAAGCAGAAACAAAAATTACATTACACAAATAACTAATGTAGATACTGATGTAGAAGTCAGCTGTGTGTTTAAGCAGACCGTCATCCCCAAAAAGAGGTCCAAATATTTGTAACCTAGTGAGAGTCAGTCATTGTACTTTTTGTTTCCCATGTATACCTTGAGGGGTGTTTTTCGAGCCTAGTTTTAGGTCTTGAAACACTGTTACACTTATACACCAGTATCTAAGGTTCAATTTATGTTAAAGATACTCTACTTTGCACTTCACCTCAATCTGAAATTACTTTAACAACAAATTTCCATTCTTTTGTAATGTGCGAGAAACTTTGCTTCTAATCTACAATACATTTTGTGATGCATTTTTATACCTAATTGTCTTTGAGCCAGGTCGAGAAGAGGTATCACTGCTGCAGCTTGATGCCCTTCAGGGTAAATGTTTATGATTGTTTTTGCTCTCTGAAAAATAACCATAAGGATATTTAAAATCTAACCCCAAATGATTATTATCTTTTTATCAGGGCAAGCTTTTGAAAATGTACCCTTAGTTACTCAGGGTTAGAGAAGGTGGTTATAAAAACTTTCTTTAGAGGAATACCAAGGGTGATTTTGTTGATGTAAGCATATGGTCTTTGTGGATTTTTGAAACCAAGCCCAACAGGGTCATAGCAGCCTATGGGACTGGGGGGCTGCAGCCCCCCCCAATAATTTGAAAATTCTAGATTTTTTTACAGAATTTATATGATTTTCTACTGTTCCTATTGTTTAAGCCCCCCCACCAAAAAAATTTTCTGCTTCCTACACCACTGCCCAGTGCCACACCCACATCAAAGCATAAGGGACTTTAATCTTTTATGACTTCCCAAAAAGTCACACTACAACACTATTCATAATCATCAAATGAACCTTTTTATTTTCATCTGTAAATTCAAAAGGCACATTCTTATTGTTCTCTGGAGTGTCTCTATGCTGCAAAAAACGAAAAAGTACACTGATTAGGAAAAAATTCAAATCATAGTCTGTTATTTCCAAAGCAAAAAATAATTTTTTCATTTACATGCAAAACTAAGGACTGAGAAGGCAAACATAATATAACATACCACAAACAATTTATCAGAACTTGCTATTCTGCCAGTGTGAATACTTCTTGCTCTAATTGACTGTAAAGAAATGGAGAATAGGGTTTTTCAAACAAATTGGCATATTGTATATCGTTGCATAACAATTTGAATTTCACGATTTTCCTTTACACTTTATACGCACCAGTTTTAATTTTAACTTTTTACTTTTGTTCTACAGTCCGAAACATCAAAAAATTTCGAAAGAAAAGGTTTTGCCGAAAAGTTCCTAAAACCTTCACATGAATCCGTAAGCAGCAATGATATTATATATACTAACCGTGATTTCAGCCACAGCACCACACAAACTTCTCAGTGCTCGCGACGCCATTTTGCGAATGCAGACCAACAAGAAATGGTGCAATACGCACGCGTATGTCTCGCCCATCTTTGAATACATATACATCGTTCATCTCAAAAGTTGGAAAGTCTCTCGCTCACAAAAAAAAATTTTTCGTGCCAGAACGTTAATTTTTCTGTAGAATGTTTACAAAGGAAAAGTAAAAAAAGTTTTGCACCTATGCGTCGGCATTTTAACTAAAAAATTTATTTTATCTAATCAAGAGTTCAATTGTCTCCCTCCAGGCTTCAAACATTCATTATTACACTGTATCAATCAATACTTTAAGATTTTTCCTTTGAAGAAGTCTGTATCTTGTTCACTTTTCGGACTCATCCAGCTCTGCTTGTTTCATCAAATTTCCAATATTCTGCTCTAATTCGTCAACTCTTTTACCCATTTCATCAAGTAAAATTCAGTTAAGGAAAAAATCAAATAAATATATACATAGTTACAATTTGATACAGTAGGTATTCTAACACTGAGTAACATACAAAATTTTAAAAAAAACTATGAAAAGGATATTTCTCACCAAAACTTGATCTGACATAGTCTGAAATTTGTCTTGCTAAAAGAGATTGGAAAACCCTTTAAAAGCAGTATAATGTGACTATACTGTATATATATATGTATATATCAGTCTATACAGTATAGATTGTCTGTCTGTCTGTGTGTTTATCACTTTTATTTCAATATATTAGAATTGAAATGAAAATGATATACCAGTCTATAGTAACTATAGTATATAACATACTCTACTTAAGACATCAATAGTGACACAGTGAGAGTCTAGACAGGGCTCTATTATAGACTCTCCCGATTTGAAGGCAAAACTTTGTTTTTTGATTTTCTTTTTGTGGATCTTGATAACTTTCTTCACTACATTTTCAACGTTCTTACTCTCCCAATTTGCAGAGTATGGCTTTTTTCAATGGGATCTCGGGTGTACAAGAGCCCCTTTCTATTGTTCTATCCTATTGTTGGCCTGTTTTTCTATTGAAAAACTCGGATGTGCAAGTGCCCAACTCTGCAGTGTGGCATATTTTGGACCTCTAACTTCCCCAACTACTAACACCCTACTAACTAACCAACTAACTAACTAACCAACAAAAAATAAATAGCATCTTACCATTTGTTGTATTAGATTTTGCACCTGAAATATAAGAAATTTTTTTAACACATCTACAGTAATGTAGGTTGCGGTTAAAAAAGCAAACAAAAAATGGCCTAGATTGGTAGGTAGGTCGCTTTGGGCAATTTAGTAACCTAATTGTTAAATTTTTATCTAATTTATCACTCAGATACGTGCCAGATGCAAAATATATTATTTTGAAACGCCTGAACTTACAAAAACTGTGAGATCTTGAACATTTTTTGGATCTGAAGTGTCAGGTCCTTTGTCCACTTCTTGCTTTATCCCCGCCATTTTGAAAATTCTGATTTCTGAATCTGAATGAATTCTGAAAACAAAACTAAGTCAAGGCAAACATATCCATGATGCTTTGCGAGGCACGCCCCTTCAAGGTCTGAACAGCAGTTTTTTTTGCCTTTGCACAATTTCCAATTTTTGGCCTTCCTGGCAGGGGTAATTTTTGGCCATTCGGCAATAACAAATCAATGCTTTTGGGGCCCTTGTTGAAAACTATTTTTGGAACAACCGCACGTTGTGTAGTTGCAAAAAAGTACTCGTAGATGCTAGTGCAAACTACACAGGCTTTTTGCGCGCTAATGAAAAATTCGGAAAGCATTTCTGATTTCTTCGCTGACTGCGAAAAATACAAGTAGAGTTGAATGTCGCAGAATATATAATCTCTACGTTCAGTTATTACAAAATGAAAATATGAATTTTAAACATTTATAAAATACTAAGAAAGTAGCTATTCAATAATAGTATAATGCGCTCACTTCCATTTTACTAATGTATGCTTGCTATGATGTACAATAAATGACTTCACTTCCATTGTTTGTATTTTATGAATCTTATAAGATTTGTTTTTGCCATATCGATCATTGGTAAATGTTCTTTTAAATTTTTCTTCTCTGCTTTCATCTGAAAGAAAAACTTAGGACGATAAGGCAAGGCAAAATATGGGCAAAAAGAAGTATACAAAATCGAATCGATAGTGGCACTCATCTTTCTGTTTACCAACGATGAGAATAGCATTAACCGTCATAGCAACATACACTCAGAGTATAAGCTTTTCTATTCGATCGACTAAACACTTTACCCCTGGTCTGGATGCATTAGCATAAAGCAAGATGCAGCAACACAGGCATATACACAAAACTTCGCTGTCCACATTTGCCATGTCTATTCGCCCTTTGGGAGGTTGTTCAAACAAAAAAAAAAATGCTTTAAACATCATTGTGTCTTTCTTCATAGTTATCGATGCACTCGTTTGCACTTCCTTGCTTGAACATCTGCTTTCGGAATCTACATCTTGTTTTGATGCCTAGGCCAAAATTGCAAGAATGTTGGCAGATTTTCGCGACTTCAAGGCATCCTGTGCCAAATCGATTTGAAAGATAAGATTCGAGGAAATTCGGCTTCGGCCTAAGGACGAGGTTGCCAATACGCCTCAGATACCATTAAGTAGTCATAGCAGTAATCATTTCATTAATGCAGAAGCGTCTGCGGTATTAATAAAGCATCAACGGTAGCAGTACCTTGTACAGGGTTGCAAGTAATGCAACAGTAGCAACTCTTACAGGACGATAGAGATCGGTGATACAAGAAACATTATCGACAGAATATTAGTTAGTAGCATAACAAATAACGGTATTTCTTTAGTAACGAAAATAGAAATATTATCTGACCTTCGCTTTCAGTAAAGGTGGCAGTTGACACAATTCTTTGGCTAGACCAGTTGATACCAACACCGTATCCGTGATGCCATCTTCTCCAAATGCATCAAAAATAGCATCAAGTGCCTCGGTTATTACCATGATACTGTTGTCTATATTAATAGCAGGTAGCAGGATTTTCGCAATACCCTGAAGAAACAAAACAATCGTCAATAAAGTTTTGGGATAGACCTAAAACGGGCTTATGATTGTTGTGTCAAGGTTTAAGTAACATTTGTTAAGCCCTGGCCAAAAGTACTGAAGAATTTCACTAAACAAGTGCCAACATTGTTCAGCGAGACATTTTCAGTACGTTCAGCGAACCATTTTGGGACTTGTTCAATGTTGTGGGGAGTTGTTCAGTGCTGTGCAGTAAAATCTGGTCGCAAGCAAAAATATTTGGAGAAGGGCTAATATTTTCTATTGTTCAAAGCGTTAAAAACCACTCTACACGAAATGCGAGACTATTAGGAGAATCTGCTTTACAAAGAAAGTTTATCAAACTACAGTGGTGTTTTTAGCTCTCTTCTTAGCTGATCAAAAGTGAAGGAACTCGCTAAGCTTCCACAGAAACTCATAAAAAATAAAAGCATGTCGAAGGTAACCTCTAGGTTATATGTTGTGTTCGTCAATCAACTTCTCCCAGGACGTGAAGAGAGGGTCCAAGGAAAACCTTTTAGAAATACAGAACTTCTTCTTGGGTTATTACTAAGCAATTCTAAAATACAGAATATGACGACATACTAGACTCACTCCATAAGCCCCACTACTTCGCTCGATGTTGTTGTTGTTGTTTTCTACAATCGCTCAGTGTGGAGTGACAAATAAGAATAAGGGGAGCGTAAACTAGAGAGTCGTGTAGTGAATCTAACGGCATACCTAGACTGATTTCCCGAGTCGTAGTTTCGCTATTGAATTGAATTGCTTGACGCTCAAACTAGTTTGAGGGATCTCCTTTTAGTGCTAGTCTCGGTCTCATGAGCGATAACTGAGACTCAGGTAATCAGTCTAACGACATACCTATAGTTTGGCAAAGGGAGAAAAGATCTAAAATAAGATGAACATTTTTACCTCAAGCATTGGAATACAATCTTCAGTTTGAGCTATCGATTTCCCTGCGATACCAAGGATATTCAGCAAGCTGCATCTAATAGTATCATTCGTGAACTTCTTATACCACTGATCGAAAATCTCAAATGTTTGGGGAGAGATAAACTAAAAATAAATAATCTCAATCTTAATGAGCAGACTGAATTAATTCGAATACAACACTGAGAGATCGATTGAAGTTAAGTTGAGTTGAAAAAATCATCTAGGAGTAAGGTTAGGCGTTGTGTGATTATTTAAGACGCCCTTGTTAAAATTATTTTTGATTCAGCCCCTCTCGCAACAATTTTGTATTCAACATTTCATTAAAAAGTTTTAAAAATCTACCCAAGTCTATTATGCTTCATTGTCTAAAGCTATGGCTAAACTAGGAGACTTGTCGCGCGTGACACTATATTCGGCGTGTCTTCCAGTGTGGCTAAACATGCGAGTGGCAAGCGAGCAACATGTCCCCCGAGTCATTTGCATGTCGCGGAGACAAGAAATGTTTCTGTTGTCCCTTGTCTCCCAGAAATATTTGCGTGTTTCATGCTACAAATTTTTCCTCGCGCTAAAAAGTTTCCGAGGTGGCTAAACTGGGAGACACCGAGGGGACATCAATGTCACGCGCGACATGTCTCCTAGTTTAGCCAGGCTTTAAGAATCTGACGTAGAGTCAACATAAACAGTAAATTATGTTTTACCAAGCACCTTTTCAAGTTGTTTCTATATACTCGAGATATATCCTGCTTTCCAGACACCCCTAGCGCTGGATCCTCCTATTTTCATGGCTATTGAGCCTTTTTTGATTGCTGTCTACTACACGGTTTGGTTGCTCAAGCATAGGCTATCATATTTGCATCGATGAAAACATGGGTGCCGTCACAAAGAACCGCACTCTCCTTTATGACGCTGTCCCTGGAGCCCCCTTGATAACTTTTTTAGAAATCATCACTGGTTTGTTACCTCGTAACATTTTGCTTCAGCCATTTTAACTGTGATTGCTCTTAGAAGCCCCGTGTAAGCATCCATCAATTCCTCATCAAGGTCTTCTAGAAAAAATAATTGAATGACTCAAACACATAACAAGTAAAATTAAACAGAGATAAACAAAAACAATAACAGTTTATTCCGATAACAGTTTTTCGTGGTTCTAGAAAACGCAAAAAGAAATAGCAATAAAATGAAATTGGGATAAACAGCGGAAACATTTTCGTGCATATTTAAAAACTTTTTTTCGTCTGACACTCTTCAGAGTATAAACGCCAGAAACAGACGGAAACAAATGACAAAGGCGAAAATTTTTCCGTTGTTTATCGCAATTCTGAAGTTTTGTACAATTCAAAAACTATTAATAAAAACAAAGTTCATTATACTAGGCATGCCGCCAAAATAGGTTGTCTTTCAATATGACCAAAAGGCCTTTGCGCTCAAAACTTAAACGCTTTGCCCCCCCCCCCCAACCCAAAAAGTTGAGATATTGGAATAAATGGGCAAAATATTTCTTTGCCTTTCAATACATGGGCCCACACGAGTGACTGAATTTATCGGTAGACATGGATGGGTTTTGAAAACCCAGGCGGCACGTGTAATCTTTTGAACAATGAAGTACCCAAGTGGATGTTTAAAACAGTCCATTATGAAATTACTTGCCTTGTTGAGCAGTCGCTAGCTCCATAGTTTTGGCCCAAAGACTCCCAAGACAGCTAGAATCTCCGATGACGCTAACTGGACATTCGGATAGAAGATTGTTGAGACAAATCAGGGCACTTTTTCTTACACGCTTACATCTGAAAAGAAAAAAGGACCAGCATAAAGTAGGTAATACAAAAAAGGCAACAAAGATTGTTTTGATGGCTGTTTTGTAACGATCATTTCCAAAGAAGTTATTATTTTCAAATGAACTCACGATTTTATAAGTCTTTCTCTGGTTTCCTCATTCTCAACTGCAGAGAAAAAATTCTTGTTCGGACTTTCAATTAAAGCGAGAACCTAAACAAAGAATACATGCATGAACCGAGAATCTATTGCAGTTTTCAATTATACCTTATACTCTTCATTTGTCATATTTGTATTACCATGTCAACCTCCATAAGGATCTGGCCAAAGGATAAAACATTGTTGGTCATACATTTGCTTGTAAGGCAAACTTGATAGTTCCGCCATGTCGCAAAAAATGCTTGTCAAAGAAGCATCAAGCAAAAACATTTTCGAACTATTTGAAAACATGTTGAACATTACAAACGGCTGAACATTATTTGTAAAGCAAATCTCAAACAATCTCAAATGTTTGACAACAATTTTTTATCGTTTTGCTAGTGATTCAGTTCAATTCAATCGAACATTTACGCAGACTACAATTTAAATGTTTTAATGTTACAAAGTTAAACAAAGAAATAACTTTGTGTCCTAGGCAACTTGAAAAGACCGGTCTATTTTAAGATGTGATACCAAAAACAACAGCAGAAAGACATAATTGTATTAAAGATGAAATCAACAAGCTATTACCTTTGATGGTATTGATTCTTTTATTAACAGTCCGAAGATTGGCTGTTCTGAATTATCTGTAGGCTAACAAAACAGAAACAAATATTCAATACGAAAATATATCCAATCGGGCATACAACTTAATGATGAAAAAGGTGACCAGAAGCTTAAACATGTTTAATTAGAATTGCAAACGAAAGATGACAAGATTGTTTGCTATTCACTGTATTACCGTTATTGTAAATTGTCACTCTGAAGATGACTACTGGAAAGTGTAGTCGAATATACAGTGAATAGCAAACAATCTTGTCATCTTTCATTTGCAATTCTAATTAAACATGTTTAAGCTTCTGGTCACCCTTTTCATCAAATATTCAATAATTTCATATCTAGCAATAAAACAGCAACGGAATCAAAGTAGACTTCCCATTATTCATTTTTTAAGGCTGACTGATGGGCACGGGACTGCCACAGTAACCCTTTCTCTCGTATCAAGAGATAGAGGCCCTAATATTCCCATTAAGCTGCATGGTACTATACATCCACAAGAAACTCTTGAAGTAATTCAAACTTAAAATTCTTATCCAAGCTTTATTTTGTTTCAGCTATTCTTTCTGACGAAAAACAACTTTTGCAGCAACTGGCAAAAGGTGCCTCTTCACTCCTCTCTATCAAGAGCTTGGACATACACTATTAAAGGAGAGTCTGGGACAAACCTGATTGGCAGCCCAATCGAAAGGGGCGCTTATTTGAGGGAGGGCGTCTATTCAAGGAAATACAGTAGCCTCTATAAAGTAAGATTTTATATGGGTCCCATAGGTCTACTTAAGGGAGCTTATGGAAAGCAATGATGAAACACGTAAAAGATATTAAAAGAGGAACATATATAATGAATAAAAGAACAATTTTATAATGCTTACAACCGAATTGGCATCCATTCCTGGTTGAATTTCTTGGACATTTTCTTCCATATCATCTTCAGAAATGACCTCCATGTCTTCCCATTCATCATCATCGTCATCTGCAAAAGTAAACTACCCAATAACAGTTGAGCAAATCTTCATAAATATCAATAACATCCAAACCAGAAATCAGAAATTAAATAATGAGTGACTAGGCAGACCTGTTCAATTCAATTCAATTCAAATTTTCACGTGCAATACAAATTCACAAAATAAAAGCTACTACAAAATACTTGTATTTTACGCGACCCAGAGAAGCAGATTAAAGTTTTAAATTTGCATCTTTTACTAGTAGGGCCCAATACAACCTCGTTTCCTCGAATCTCAACCGTCAACCGATTTGGACCCTGGTACTAGCCACAAAATCTGCAAAAATACTGGCAGCTTTTGCCTAGGCACTTTGTGAAGATGCGGATTCTGAAAGCAAATGTTTTAAGCCAGGAATTGAAAAGATTTCAGTTTGAATATGAAGCAGCTTCAGAGATTGCATCAATAAATTATAAAAGCCAGCACGTTTGATGCTAAGAAATCATGTTTTAGCAAGTTTAAAGACAGTGTAAAATGTCTTTTTATTTGGGCCGTGTATGTTAATTTACTCTTTATTTTATTTGTTTACTTACTGGCTACAGTTGGGAACACAAGTCGATAATAAGGATTGAGTTTGCATGTGTTGCCAACTGTAGCCAGTAGCTCAGCTGGTAGAGCGTCGGACTAGAACTCCGTGGTCGCAGGTTCAAATTCTGCCTGGCTAGAAGTTTTAACTTCGAGTTGGGTCGACGTGGCAATAACCAGATATATCATTAAGAAATGCTTCATCTTACCATTGCAAAGCATATTTGCTAACAATTCAAGACATATTTGTTGCGCTGATAGATTATCAAATAAATCTTCGATCTAAGAGAAGAATAAAAGTTTCAGCCATGATTTTAAATCGAGCGAATTCAATCAAGAACAATGATTGGAAACAAGTGCAAAGGCTGATTCATAAAACAGACAACGTCTGGCCAAACGATCAAATACGGTTTGTCAAACATTTGAAATTTGCTTGTAAAGAAAAATGTTTGGGTGCTTTGCCACATCCAAAAACATTGCTCGTCCAACATTATGCTTGCATCCAGCAAACATGTTTTGTAAACTTGATAAAAAACATCACCTCACAAATTGTTTGCTTATTTTTCATGGTGAAACAATGTTTGATCGTTTGGCCGCTAACATCGCTTGCCACACAACTGTTTGAGATTCACTTGTGGCTAATCTGCATTTTTTTCAGGGAGAAATTATGAATGACTCGAAAATGTTAGACGGGCAATGCTTTTGGATGTCAAATAGTCAAATATTTGTTCTAAACAAAATTTCAAATGTTTGACCAACAATGTTCGATCGTTTGGCTGCCTTTTCAGCATTGTTTGTCGAACATTTCCTTGAGATTCCCTTGTGCTTCTATGAGACTACCCTACTGTTGTTTGAGATGTTGGACGAGCATTGTTCAGCGACGTAACCAAACAGTCAATCATTTCTTGTGAAGCAAATTTTAAATGTTTGCCCAATAATGTTTGATGGGTTGGTCAGGGCTTAACTGAATCTTACTT
>JAADKT020447742.1:0-13973 GCA_011763395.2 Chrysaora chesapeakei
AAACATTTCGTTTAAATGAGTTAATGTCGAATAAAATGTTTGAATCTGTTTGCTTGTCAAATAATCTGTATGTTGCGGCAATCAGTAATGTTTAAATCCTATTCAAACTCTGCGCCAAAACTTTGCTGTTTTTGCTTATTTACTAAGGTTTTTTTTTGCCCGTCCCTCAAACATTGCTTGTCAGACATATGCATGAAATTCATTCCATGCATGCGTTTTTCCGCGTGAAACTTTACTGCCGCAAGTAAAAAATCTTCTCAGGACAAGTGTTTGAATATTTGATGAGGAGGCATGTGTATTAAACATTGGAAAACAAATTTCAAATGTTTGACAAACAATGTTTGATCTTTTAGTAAGGGCCTTAACGCTAATCCGACAAGTTCTTAAACACGGCGTTTTGCTGTTTTTTTTCGCTCTAATTTTTCTGTTTCACATATCTCGATCTCAGACCATTACTCAATGAGTTTCAAAGCTGAAATGAGAACCCGCTAACAGCTGCAAGAAGGCAGGTGGAAGCTTGGTCACTTGTCTGCGTTGGTAGAAAAGCGTCCTTAGTACGTTGTCAACTTCAAATTTATTCGACGTAAGACAGGTGCAAGTTGCATTGTGGAAAGTTAATCACGTTTGCAACCATTTGTGATAGCAGAAACGCTCTACGCTCTTTCATGTCGCATATAATTTAGTTTTTTGACACAAATGATATGGGTACAAATTTTATTCATCGTTCAAACGAAGAAACATTGTATGACAAGCAAAAAGAAAGAAAAAACTGTTTTGAAGTTTAACTAGTTTTGCTGCTTGTTTAAACCGAATTGTAAGCAATTTTTTTCACGAGCAATGTTTTATAATGTTTAATGTTTTATGAACTACAAGTTTGTTCAAAAAACATGTTGAAATGGAACGTAGAAAGTTAATCACATATGCAACATTTCTTGATAGCGGAAACGCTCTTTTCTGTCACATTTAGCAAATAAGTCCTTTAACATTAATGGAAGTTTTGGTAAAAATTTCATCAGTCAGCTTTTTGAGGGGGGCTTTGGGATTTCACGGGTTGCGGGTTTGGCCGATTTCGCCCTCGGGTTCTCGGGTTTTTCCGAAAAATCGTGCGGGTTTTCGTATAGTATCGGGTCAAGTATATTCAACGGGCAACGGGTTTTGCCATTTTTCTAGCTCGCGTTTCGGGTATTGTAGTAAAAATTTGCGGGTTTTCGGGTTTTAAACGACAAAGGATATCAATGTTGAAACAAGTGTTGAAACAAAGGTCATCCGGGCTTTCGGGTTTTGATACCCCCAAAGCCCCCCTCCTTTTTATGAGCAGCTGATACAAAACAAAAAATGTCAACAACAAAAATTATTAAACAGATTTAGATATCCTTGTCCTTTCTATAAAAGACTTCATTTTGTTTATACTCTCTAATCAGTTCATCTTCGACATTTTTCATTGCCCATTCATGATCCACTATTTCTAATGCTTCCCATTCAGCCTGAAAACAAATCGAAGAAAGCAGTTCAGTCTGAAGAAATCTTAAAAGATTGCGAGGAAACAGACCAAAAAAATTTACTTAGGCGGAATTTACTTAACGATTTCTCTCTCTAGGGTTGGGGCTTATTTTACGGGGAGGGCTTATTTGGGGAGGATTTAGGGTATAAGGTGTTTTATGCTTACTTCAAATGCCTTTCCCGGATCTGTTGGCATTGGACCACCTGACATTTGCTCTTGCATTACACGACCTTGGTCAGCAGCTGGTAATGAAAGAAAAAAGAAATATTGTGCCTTCAACTACTGACTGACAAATGCTCTAAAACCAAGTGCAAAACCAAGCTTCTAAAACATCCATAAACTGATATGTTTTAAAGGAAATACCACTCACCATTATCTTCTCCAAGTATCAAAGAATACAAGCTTCTTAGACCAAATACATTGAGAAAATACCAAGAAACAGATGATACCCTACAATTGAAAGATTAAGAATCTGTTTTTACCATTCCACGAAAGTGTCTGGGGATGAAAAAAGTAAGAATTTTGGTTTGAAAGTTTTATAATTCCAGAATTCCTGTTTTTTGAAAATCGTGGATTTTGTTTTTGGAAGCTTTCTGTTTTGGAAGTTCACAAGGTTTTGGAGGTTCAGAAGAACACACCCTAAGGGAGTTTCATATTACTACAATAAAGCAAGAGGGTTTTTAATGATTTAACAAACATACCAAGATGCATCCAAACTAGTAAGCTCTATTCCCCGTTGCAGCATCGCTTTGAACCTCAATGTTAAGGGGAATGGAACTTTTGCTGAAAATCAAATATGTAGGAAAGTCAATATCTAGATACTCTAGGTACATTTGTGTAAATAAAATACAAAAGTGAAAACGCATGATTTAATGCAAATGGACTTGCTTGTTATGAAACCAGAAAATGTCCAATTGATCCAGCCACCGATTACAATCATTGGAAGTACATTTGTTAGGTTGCCTTTCATCATATCCATCATCATTGTTGGATCTGTTCAAAAATGTACATAGAATCTTTTTTTAATTGAAATTCTTTCAAAGTAAATCACAATGTTATCAAATCAAAAAATGCTAGAAAACATGCATTGCACAAATGGTATTTTTATTTTTCAATTATATTTTGCAAAATTTCAGGGGTATGATAGCAAGTCTAGTGCCCCAGGCCATAATTTGCAGACTCCTTCCAGCTCATAAATGAAACTCTTAGTTGTTTTTATCCTGATCAAACCACACTGCAGATTATGCTATTTGCACAAGAGTTTATCAATAGAGCAATAGGCTAATAATAGGATTGAACAATAGAAAGTGGCTCTTTCACATCATAGACCACTTTGAAAACTGCCATACTCTGCAAACAGGCCAAAAAATCTAACATTGTTAGTCAAACATACGAAATTTGCTTTTCAAGCATTTTATATCTTGGTGAAGTCAAAACATTTCTTTCACAAGGTCGGGCATCAGGACGATTTGCCCAATCTCTGTTTCGGCCAAAGAAAGTTGGACGAATCAGAGGTTGGGTGAAGAAAAGGAAGTTGGACAAATCGGGGGTTGGGCAAAACATCTTGAAAGCTGCCACAAGATTCTAGAACATTTCCTGCTTGCCACGAAATGATGTTGGACAAGCAATGTTTCAACCATAACCTTTGATAAGCAAGTTTAAAACGTCTGGCCAGCAATGTTTAATCATCAGATTAGGGTCTCTAAAATGAAGATTTATACTTTTCAATTGACAGACCTTGCATAGGATTCTTTTGTGCTGATTTTGGTTTTTCAGCTTTCAGATAACCATGTTCTTTGTCATTGAAAAAGTGTTTTCTCATCATAAAAGACTGCAATAAGAGATAATTAAATCTAAGTCACAAAAATAAACACGAACATAAGATAAATGTCTAGTAAATTGAAATCAGCTGAAGAAAAACTACTTTCTTCTGCATTATTTTAACATTAAACATTCATAAGTTTTAGTCACCTCTCTTGGAATATATTTTCCATGATCCCTCAAGAATCGTGTTCGCATAAGTGCTTGGCTGCAGAGAAAACTTTAAATTTAGTTCTAAATAGATTCAGGAAAAGTACAAAGAATTCAAACCCAAATCAAATGGGCCTCTTACTGGCCTAGGCCTTCATTCAGAAACAGGCCAGGTCATCAGGCCTTGGGTTGGCTGTGACCTGTGTGGGTGTGGGCCTACTTTTGGGCATCATAGAACTGATTTTTTATTACCTCTGATTCACCTGTTCAACTTCTAGTTTCTTTGATGATTGTAAGAGGATTGAAACATGATGTCGAATCACCCCAACAAGAAATGTGATGAGAAAAATTGGAACAATAACCCAAACTCTGATTGCAGGATCCAAAAGTAAATCCTCCATCTTGAAAAAAAGTTTCGCCAATTGAATTGAATAAATAAAACTAAAGATTTGCTAATGAGCATGCTCAAAACTGCCCCACCTTTACCTCATCCAACCAATCCGGTGCGGGATCCGGTGCTCAAATATGCAAAAGGTTTACCAGTCTTTGGAACAGTTTGATCTTTATTTCATTCAGGAATACAGACCCCTTCAAAGGTCTTTACAAGGAGAGGGCGTTTTTTCGGGAGGACACGCACCCTAGGCGTGAAGGGGACCTCTATTGGAAAGGAGTACGGTATTTAAAGAAGAACGCGCTTACTACTCCGGGGGGTACTGCCATTGTTCGTTATACTAGACGTGCCGCCCAAATGGGTAACTTTTTCAGCGCCAATTTCCCTACATATGGGTTGATTTTTCATAAAGAATCTCTACACATGGGTAGTAAAATATATATAAAATTTTAGACATGCATTGCTTTGAAAAGCCTGATAAAAAGCGTTTTAGTTTTCAGCGCAAATGCCTTTTCGCCGCATTTAGATTTGCCTCAGGCATTAAATTGGGTTCAAACATTTGAGATATTTGTACAAATGGGTAAAAAATTTCGTTGTTTTTTCTATACATGGGTACTACGAGTAACAGAATTTATCGTTAGACATGGGTGGGTTTGAAAAAAGGGCGCTTACTCGAGTCCACGAGAGTATTCTTTCAGTCTCTACCTTTTTCTGTTTTTTCCCAACTGCGAATTTCAAGAAATTTTTGATGAATCTTTTGGGAGACACGTATGTTCGTGTGTTTTTAGAAACAGCAAATTCTACGTTTGACATTTCAGGTACGGCCAGAGCCCGACAGTTGCAACTCCACAAAAAATCCAATTTCAATTTCTTATCACAATAACATTGTACACGCGTCACGATTATCAAAGTCATTATTGTTCGACGTTCATTGCTTGTTTTTTCAACATTATCGAATTATCATTATATCAAAACACCAACAACCCAGCATTAAATATTTACAATATACATTTTAAATCAGCTTACCAGATTTTGACATTTAATTACAGTATTTGAAAAATAGGAAAACTAACAACAGAAAATCCCTAATATAAATTTTAATATTCAAACTACATGTTTTTCCATTAAAAGAAACTATTACACTTGAGATTTGTTACACAATGTTCATACTTTATAGTTACATTAATTTTACTAGAAGTTGATAAATAAAACCATAGTCAACGTTTATAACGTGTCGTATGTGAGGGGGGGGGGGGTGCCAGACATCCAACACTAGAGGGGCAAAAGGGTTGGGTAAAGAGAAATTAGGGTGTGGTCTTAGAACAAATTAGAACAAATATCCTAAGTCGTACCCTGGGAAACTTTTACATAAGACTAAGCCTGTATACAAGACCTATCTTGGCGATCATCAGACCCCCGTGCCCCCAACCCCAGGCTACGCCACTGCGTATCTGCTGAAATCGCAATTAGACTTGAGACCCTGAATGAAGTCACTCAAGTCGCTCTGCAATGAGATGCTCCAAGCTCAAAGATGAGTTGCTGATAGAAAAAAAGGAGTCATTCTGTGGCAAGGGGTCGTTTGGCGAATGACTTGTGCTTCTAGGGAAAAAGCTTAGGAGCTCTCTGTAGCACACGTAAAGAGATAGCATTCATTAAAATCCAAATCTAATTTATCAGAAGCTTCCTTCTACAAATTTCTCCTGGGCTTTATCATGAAAATCCTATTTTAATCAAGAAATTTCATAAATATATGATAGGGGAGGGTGGGGCAAGATGTCACAAGGGTCAGCTTCCGTTTTGAAAGAAGTCCATTATTGCCCTACTTGCAGATCCCAGCCCCAGAAAGTAAAGGTGCACCCCTTTCTTATACTTTTGCCTTTGGATAAAGGCTTGGGCCCCACAAATGAAAGCCGCATCCATCACCTCTCTCGGAGCAATGGTCTTAGTTTGTTGCACTGCTAGACACTGGTGAGAAGAATTTTCTGTTTGTGCCTCTAGTTAATACCAAACGATCTGAGACAAAAGATTGTCATGGTTTGTTGCATCAAAGTTACTTTTGGGCTATGAAAACGTTATTATGTGACAAGAAGCCCCACTCTCCCGTGTATTTATATGAAGGTATCTTGTCTTTACTCATTCTTCCTGAAACTTTCAATGACAAACACTTTTGCTTTCTTAAACCGTTTAACAACTAATCTCCTTGTATCAGACATGCCAATAGCATAGATAAATGAATCTGCAATCGTATTAAACATTGCTAAAACACTTAAAACTGATCTTATCTTAGCTATCTTGTCGCTCCCTCCCTTAAACATGATATACAAGGTTAAACTGCTCAATGGTAACATACAGGTTACGTATAGGAACACTACGGCACTGGCAATGGCGGTAATCTTCAGCTGCCTTCTTCTGAAATCTGATGCCTCTGCGTTGCTTCCAAATTTTGCAGATTTTTGTGCATCTACTTTTATCTTCTCTCTTGATACCAAGAACAATCGTATTTGGATGGCTGTTACAATGACTGAAATCAGGAAGGTTGTCGAGATGTTTATAAATGCCAATGGTCGTGATTTTCCAATCGCTGTTGCAGATTGACTGGTAGTGTGAGGATGCAGCACGAGGCAGGCACACGCAAAAGACACAGACCAAATGCAAATCAATGCTACGCGTATTCGTGCTGCTGATAATATCGTGTATGCTCGAAGACAATAGATGCAATTGATATAACGCTCGACGGACAGGGCAAGGATGCTTAAACCTGCTGCCACAACCGTTAAAGCTGCATTGAATTCAATTATTTGTCGTATAACCTGGCAAACAATAGATGATGTCTGTAACCCGAAAATGAAGCTTGTGATCACCATTATGCCTGTTACAGCAATTTGTAACAGATCTGAGATGGAAAGACTTATAAGGAGTTTGTGACGAGGGGGTCGTTCATGTTGTTTTATTAAGGCAATCAGGATTAAAAGGTGAAATGGGCTTATGAGGATGAATAATGCGATTGATAGGCTGCCAGATAGTTTTGGTACACATGGATAGATGGGATGAGTTTCATAGCTTGTGTTATGGCTGCAAGGTGAGGTGATTGTGGAAGGAGATGTAGAGTTGACGAAGCTTGAATTCATCTTTCAAAGAGAGACATGAATATCTGCAGGCAGCGCAGAAAATATTCAGGAACGTCTTTTGTTTCACACAAGTTCTCGGGCTGTTTTCTCATTTCTTGTTTCTGGATTCAATGTTTCTGTGATTTTGAGTCCTTATTTGTTTTGACGTTCTTCTCAAACACCAAGAGCCAGCGAATGAATTCAGTCACTCAGTATTAGTCTTACTGTATAAATCTAAAAAGAACGAAATGAACTCTATCAAACCGACCTTTCTGTTAATAATCCTCACCTCTATGTCAAGGGGATGAAGGTGCAATGTAAAGGTGAAATTGTGTATTTAGCGCCATAGTGGCTAGGCTCTCAGAAGTAAGTGAATTAACGAGACCCTGACCAATCTTGGCTAGTGCCGCTATCGTTGCTGTAGCTCGAGGCATCATTCACACACTCGCAGAACTTCTGACACCTCCACGAAGACGAGCACGGATTTAAAATACACGACTTATTCGGCGATGTATACGCAATCAAAATACAAAACTATTTCAAAATGTTTATGTGTTTTCCTATTTGGTTACCCACGTTTAAAATCTTTTTAGGATTTTAGAATACTGTTTCACATTGGAAAATCAAATTCTTGACTACTTGATACGTATAAGAACTTTACAATACGATACAATAATTTTCCCTATCTGCTTCAAAAGTAAAGAAGCTTGGAGTTATTTGTAATTACGGTATGAAGAAAGCTAAAATCCAGTTGCATCTGTTTGAACTCTTTTTGAAAATAGTTACTATTTCATATGAAAGACTGAATTCACGATAGCATCTTGCGTTTGCTTAAAAAATACATAATCCTGAATCAATTGAAATAAGAGTACAATGTGTATAAAAAGAAAGTTATTACCTTATCAACACGAAAAGACGAAAAGTCCTTAATTGTCCTAAAAATTCAGAATACTTCAATTCGAGCTACGTTCACCGCGAAACAACACGCCGTTTAACGACCAATTGATTCTGCTAGAGTTTTAAAGTCTAGATCCAGAATATGACAAAAAGAGCAGGTGCAGTTGTTAGAAAGTGTGATATCAATATTACCGTAGATTACCGCAATAGATTCATTTTTTTATAAGAAACCGACTATAGGAAACTATATATTCCTTTTCCTAAAAATAAAGAAACTCTTGTTTAAGAAATTAGTTCGCTTTTAAATTCAGCTTTCTATTTTCTGACGTGCATTTTGTAATGTTAACATAAACATAATCCTCAAGCGTATCATACTTTGGGTCAATTCCCTAATATGGAAAATGTCGACACTTTAACTGCTAAGAACATGATACTTCATTTCAAACCATTACACACTTTTTTTTATAAGAATACAGTCTATAAGAATATTTAGGCTCAAAATTGCCAAAGAACAATGGAAATTAAAGAATAACAATGGAAAAGTTCGAGCCTCTGCCTCGGCAAAAGTTAGGATATTCTTATAAAAAAAAGTGTGTATTTCACGAAAATTGATTGATTGATAGCGTGAACAACAACAACAACAGCATCAAGAGAGGCCGATTTCGATTCTGAAATTTGATTGCAGAAAGAAATGGACTGCTTCAAATCAATTTTCTTTTCTTGTTTGCTCCTTGTGAGTTTATTCCCTTGTCTTCGCCCAAGAAGAGATAGTTTTGGGTTTTATTCTGAAGATGATACAGCGGTTGATCTCACAGCTTTGGAAGAACTCCGAGTTCAAGCACAGTCAATTAAAGCAGAAAGTTGGTCAGACAATGATGAAAGGCTTGACATTTTATTCAGACAGTTTGGCAAGATTTATAACCGGCCTTACGTCTCTGATGAAGAAGAATATGAACTTCGAAAGAAAATATTTCTCGTAAGTTGGTGGTAAATTGCATAAAATTAGATTGGAATTAGTTGTGACATCATCATCATGACGTCATGACGACGTCAAAGGAAGAGCCAGTTCTGGATCTGTCCAGAAGTAGAACCAACTCGTCTCTGGCTCTGTTTAGATCCCGTAGAAACACTTTCGATCCGAGCCAGACTGGTACGGATACGCAATGTGACTAAATTTGCATAAGCCAATTTTTCTAAGCCAAATCAACAAAGAAGAAATTTCAAGCAGTTTCGCAACAAGAAGTTTAGTAGTGCATACATCAACGCAAAAGTACAGGAGTCAATTATTTCTGGATCAGATCGAAACGTCCCATGTAAATGCAGCACAATAGAACCGATTAGAGCCGATCCAGTTTCTCTAATGTAAATCGGATCTAAGGGTCCACTGAATTTTGAATAAAAAATACCTTGGAAGAAAAACAGGAAAATAACTATTAATTTTTGCTTCTGCCCCCACTACTGGCCGGCTGCTCAGTTGCTTTGCTTCTAGTGCATCTGTCTACAGAAAGCCTGGACTAGAAAGATCTAGACTTTCTTGGGAACCAAACAGCATTCAATTTAAGTTTTAATTTAAACAAGGAACTTAATGTGTATAGAGTTAAACTTTGTGTAATATATTGCCTTCCAGAAAAGTTTAAAAAGACAGGCTGCTATGAACTCAGAGGAAGAAAACTCTATGTTTCCAGCTAGATATGGCATAAATAAATTTTCTGATTGGTCCGAACAGGAGTTCAGAGGTCTGTATTTAATATCTATATGTCAATCATTTTTTGCTGTAAATCAGAGTATTCAGTTTCAAATTACTGTATTTCCTCTAATAAATGTGGCCCTCAGATAAACGCCGCCCTCCGCCCTCTATTAAACACCACACTTTGAGCCAAACCTTTGTAATAAACGCTGCCCTCTAATAAACGCCGCTCTCTATTAAACGCCGCATTCTGGAAAGTGGCATTTATTAGAGAAAAGGGAAAGCTATGAAAGTTTTCACATCATGGATGAGGACTCTGACGGGGACAGTGATATTGACATTGTTGTACACTTTATTTTACCACAGCTGGAACATGAACTGTATATTTTTCACATAGTCTTTTGTTTTTGGGAAAGAAAATATTGTTTAAAGTTAATTTATCTTTTTTCTCATTTCTCATTTTGTAATAAATACCACCATCTGATAAACGCCGCCCTCTATTAATCACCGCATTCAAAAGCTTGGTTTTGTAATCAATGCCGCAGCGTTTTGGTATTTCCTTTTTATTTGTGCTTTTTCAACATTTATGTATTACATGTAGTATTTTAGGTCTGTTGAGAAGTTTCCCTGCCAAAAGCAAAACTGGCATAGAGTTTACTGATATTAAGCAAGCAGACAATGGCTGTACATACTACAGAATAGACCCTCCAAAATCTGTTGACTGGTAAGCTCTTTAGCTGAAAATTTTAACATTACTTAAACACAGACATTAAGACCTTATTGGTGGGCCAACTTCAAATGACCAAATAGACAGGGAAAGTGACCAATTTATTGCAAGAAGATATTGTGATGAACCCTGCTAATTAATTTAAGAAAAGCCCACCCAGAAAATCTTAGTCCCCCCACTTATTTGATTTTAGAGAATCCGAAACAATGACTCAGTTAGAAACAAAAATGCTGAAACCTTCCTGGATACCAACATAGCGAAAAATTCAAGCTTAAGATCTTGACCAACCGGGATGTGTTTTTCTAAAAAACTAAATTTTTTATTGAAACGAAGCTTAAAATCCTCAAAGCTAACCATAGCTGTTTTCACTGGCCTAGGAGAGATAAGATCTAGGGTTGGCTGTCCGATTCGTAGGCTTTTGTTTGTTGGAAATTTACCCAAATCTACCCCACCTCAGGCAGAATTTAGCCCGAATATGTTTTTTAAAAGATTTTTTTAGACGTAGGGGGCTACAGCTCTCCCAGCCCAGCCTCCTACGCCTATGACTGTTATAGCCTTTTTGATGCGAAAGGAGAAAGTTTTCAACATTAAAATAATGTTTTTCAGGCGAAAAAGCGGCAAGGTTACTGACGTAAAAAACCAAGGAAAGGTAAGTTCTTAAACGTGTTACTGTATTGCTTTTGCCAATTCTTTATGAGTTATTGCGTGAATAATAGTTTTTGCGTGGTACAAAGGTTCGAAATTCTAGAATAAGCGAGAAAAATAGCAAAAAAGCTTTTTATGTTTTCTCATTCGTTTCAGTCATTAGGAATGAATCAATGCAACTTTTTCGGTTTCTCAGGCTGAAATTTTCAGTTGTTTCGCAGCTGCGACGAGAATCACTGCAGCTGTTATCCTGGCATGCAAGAAGAAGATGTTTTTTGATAAGAACAACCTTTGTAAGAAACACCAGGCTAGATTTTGGACAAATTTTTTTGCTATCTCCGAAATTGTTTGAGATTCGCACAAACAAATTTCACCAGTGTGAAGTCCTTGCCCTGAAAAGCACTTGAAATTTGCTTTGGAGAAGGGTATGGGTGACGAGTCGGTGAAAAATTGCTTTTTAATGTAAGAAACGAAACAGGCAGGCTGAAATCAAAGCCAAGTGTTCTTATCAAAAAAGCGTGTAGGCTTTCGCCATTCTCTCATCTTCCAGTTCAACTATTGCACAAAGTAGAACTCTAGAAACTCGAAATATGCCGCCCTGAATAGTATCCATTTTGACAATTTCAGTCGATAGACGATTTTGTTAGCATGCTATACTTTTTTATTAGGCTGCAGTTTCAGTGACTATTTTCTTGTTGTTATTTACCTTCATCTCTTCTACTTCTCTGGAACTTTTCTGGAGCCGAGGGAACTAGGGGGAAGGGGGCACCCAGTACCAAGACATACCGGTGGGTCACTCCGATATTTTCTGTCAAAATGTTTCCAAAGTGATAATTTTGACCCCGAACACAGTCGATAGAAAAAAACACTCTTTATAGAAAAAAATATTCTTTTATTTGCAATGGCTATGTCTGAAAAAGGACAAATGCGCCTCTGAATTATATTTTTCATATAATATAGTATCTTTTGGTCATTCAAAAGTTTTAACTGATATGTTTGGGGTGGCGGTGTGTGGCGTAAAATTCAATTTTTAGACAGTTATATTTTTGCCTTTTAAAATTAATCATTTCTATCTTTTTTTCTTTAAACAGTGTGGTAGCTGCTGGTGAGTGCTCATTTCTTATTGTTTCATATATTTATATAAGTTTATATATATTTTTCTTTCACACTCAATTTCCAACATCCATTTAAGGAACTTCGACTCGGGATAGCTGCCAGTTTCTAAGCTTCTCAACTCGGAGAGGCCCAGTGTATAAAAGTTAAATTTGCCGCTTTTGAGTCTACTACTAGCCTGGAGCTACTCAGTCGACTTTACACTTTAGTACTCTGGTCTGGATGCATATAGCATATAGCAGGGTGCAGCCACACACGGCACTTATAACTACCAACCAGGTACCCACTTATACACCTGGGTAGAGAGAGGCAAATTTTTGTTAACAAAATTGCCCAAGGTTGTTAACTCTGCAACCACAAGTTGAAAGACCGTGTCTCGAACCCACATCATTCTCGTTGTGAGCCCAGCACGCTAACCACTGCGCCACAGAGACCAAGATATGTTTTGGCTACTCGAAATTTGCCGCCCTGAAAGGTATCCATTTTGAGAATTTCAGTTGATAGGCGATTCAGTCAGTTCTTGGGAATCTCGTACACCTTTGCCCCGCTTGGTACGTAATACAATTTGGGTACGGGTATGTGCTGCCAATATTGGTGGGTTTTATCCGCTGAAATTCTCCACACATGGGTGGGTATGATTTTGATCAAAACCTCATATAAGAGGGTTTGAAAGTAAAGAAAACTAAAACCGTTCATCGTATTTGAGACAAAATAGTGTTGAATCGCGTAGAAGATGTTCTTTGTATAGTTTCAAGTTAGCTAATAAGGCCTAGAAAGTCTTATTACTTTAAATTCCGCTTATTATTACTCTTGATATATATTGTCTGTGTCTACATTAAGTTTTGGGTTTTTAAAATCGGAGCGGCACATCCCCGTCCGTCCATATCTCATGTACCCCGTGACTTTTACATGGAATTCTATTGTTTCGAAATGAAATTCCTAGAAAAAAGACCTTTTTACGTATTGCTTTTCCCCTTTTCTTACCATCTGCAAATTTCCCATGAGCGGTATTTGAATTCAATCGAAAAGGACGATTTGCGACGGTAACTGTAATTTAAGGAACATTTCCAACCTCCTGTGTCCCTAACCTTGTTATTTCACAATAAGGAGCGCATTTAGATTTATTTATTCGATCGAGCGGCTGAATTTTTAGCTGAACGACGTGTTGAATTTAATAGAATTCAGGAAAGGACGCCTCTCTTCACAGTTCAAACGCGCAAAAATTGTCATCTTTGCTAATCGAAAATCAGTATTTCTTCGTCATTAAGGATATCAGAATTTTCCAGAGGACATGTGGTTCTAGATAAAAAATCATGCAGCCAAAAACATGAGTTTTGAAGCTCTAAAAGTTCTTTCTTGAAGAAATTCTGCTAATAGCAAAAAGATTCTTACTAATTTGTCTCCATGAACGACTCTTTTTTATCGCTTTCTAGACAACTCTCCTGTTACTCTTTTGCTTTCTAGACTAGCCGGCTCAATACCAAGTCGAAAGGCCGACTTTTCTAACACATGGTGGGTCGACCTTGTAGTGGGCCGACTTGTCCTGTTACTCTTTTATGTAATTCTATTGTTGCCCGGGCATCGATGTATTCTATGAACTTATTGGAGTTCAAAACCAAGTTTAATTTTCTGATTTATGCATTTCGATCCACATCCCCGCATCCTGGGTATAATTTCAGCCGTTCGTTGTTTCGGTCTTTTTCTTACGTTCATACTCTCAAGAGTGTGAGAAGAAAAACAGGTAGATATGACTAACAAGTATAACAAGGTAAACAAGCATGTCTAAAGATGTTACAACTTTTCTCCCCAATCCTGAAATAAATCTTATTCACACAGTTACTGTCGTCACTAGTTCTGAATAACTTACGAATACTAGTTTACTTATTTAGGGTCCTATAGCGAGACTTATAGTACTTATTAGCTTAAGCACCATA
>JAADKT020448853.1:1649-13969 GCA_011763395.2 Chrysaora chesapeakei
GATTAATAAGCTGCTCCACCCATAAACGGGAGCCAAGTTCCAGAAACTGACCAAAAATGGGCGCTCAGTTCGAAAACAGGGGATTTTTAAAGCTATGTTTTTCACAGCTTTAAAAGAGTTGGACCACATCAGCTGGAAACAGATCATGGCCTCCAAATACCAGCACAGCACTGATATCTCAACAAAAATAAGGAATCATTGATACTTTTCACAATCATACCTACTATAGTACTAAAGAAGTTTACAAAAAAAATCCTCGAAGCATATATTTACACTCTTTACACACAATTAAAGGTGGATTGGCTAAGTTTCATTAGGTTGGTTGGTTTGTGATGTGCGTTCGTTGGTTTAGAACTTAACTATTGTCTGCTAGGCTAACTTTGAAATAATTCTTGATAAGAGGGTGTTGCATGGGCTGTAAGAGCTCCAATACAAATCGTAGTAGGGGAAGTCCTTATATATGATTCTGAAAATGTAAAGCTTGGCCAACAGTCTAGGCCTACAAAAGGGCCATAAGGGGATATCTACTTATCTATAGCAGTAGGATTTAGGAAACCACTCAGGTAAACTGAACCTTTTCTATTGGCTTTTTCATTAACCAACCTCATCTCACTCACTTCAACCCTGTCTTCCATGTTTGTATATTGCAGTGGTCATTAAAAAGAGGACTCATTACTATATCCTTCTCATATGCGAAAGGTTGTTCCAAACATCAAAGGTTGAATAATTGTGCCTGCCTTGAACCCAACTGCTCAGAGTACTAAATATGCCCTCACAGCAGTTGGTACCCATAATATCAAGAGGACATCCACAGTCTGTATAATTATCTCTGAAATAAGAGATTACATTTACAACTGCATAGCAGGACACAATGATGTCTTGGCATGATTGTTGGCTTATAAAGTTGTCTCTTATACTGAAACCTTTATTTTTTGTGTTGTAATTCCTCCATATTGCCCAAAAGTTAACAACGGTGCTTGCTAACGCAATTCGCTTTTTCAGAGGGCAAAACGGGAATAAAAAATATTTCCAGATAAGTCCACACAATTACCATATAGACATAACTGCCAAGTGTAGATCTTTCTTGACCAGACAAGAACATCTCAAGAAGAAGATCTCGGACACAAATGAATATGAGTCTGAGCTGAACGCCAATCTTAGGGGTCTTTTTGAAGCATGTCGGGGTCAAATTAAGACCGTGGGCTGCCCACTTCTGTTAGAGCATTCTTATGTTATTCATATGGGCGAAGAAACCGCCACAAAATTTTAGTCGCATGATTGATCTGACGGATGAACATTTTATGGCTGTGAATCATATCCATATCAGTTATTCCTCGAATTATTGCACCACTACCAAGATGGTCTTTCATACAAGTTACAACGAACCCCTCTTCTACTAATAATGGTTGATATCTTTCTTGTTCCTTAGATTTTCCACTCTGTATCATCCATTTTCTTCGTCTGGAATCACCATCTGATACATGCCCTATTATTGGGCCAATTTTCTTCTCAAACTCCAAAGCTGTTAGCTGTTGCAATCTGTCCCATTGAGACTTGACTTCTTCGTGTGTAAACTTATTGCATGTGCATTGAATCACTGCCTTTTCACTTCTTGAGAACTACTCATTTTCGAATTTTTTTGAATTAACGGACGATGCCTTGGTCTTCCTGCAACCAAGACATCTCAATGCCAGCCCTTCGATCGCACCATTGTATATAGGTTACCTGCAGGTCACATCGCATGTCGGACAAAGCACATCTCTTGCGAGCAGTCCATTCTCTCTTGTTCTATCCCTACTCTGTTGTCTCTTGTTCACTGGATGCTTGCTACCTCTAAGCATGCAGAACAACCAAACACCGTAATCTGAAGATTCGAGTTTAGGCCATGCCATCGATTCAAAACTTTCTATAGCACTGTCTATGAACTCTTGGGTGTTGCCAATATTGCTAATTGGCTGCAAAGGGAGTGCTGTAATAATGAATTCTTCTAATCCGGCCACAAATCCTACAAATTGTATACCAAAATATCAAAGCATTCTGCAGGTCTGGCTTACAATTACATCCGACCATAGCCATACATAAGAAAACCTCATTTCCCATCGCCCAATTAGGGGGACAAAACTTTTTTGAAAGTTTGCCCAGATAAATATCAATGGCTTGTCATGATTAGCGGTGGCTATCGTGTCTAATACAACGAAAAGGAGATTGCCTTTTGCAAGTCATTGTTTTGCACTTTAAATTAGCATTAACACTACATGTGCACGCTGAATCCTGAAATTAAAATTTGGCGACACTGGTAAGAGCGTGAAGGATTTCAGAACTTTGTTTTCAGAACTTTGTGTAGATTTAATCATTTTTTTTGTAAGAGAGGACATTGTACTAGAGACTGTCATTGTACTATTTACTCCAAAGAACAAACAAAATTTTTAAACTTCCAAAAATTATGTTACGAATATCATCTCATATCATCTTGCATTAAGAATTTGGAGTTATATTATAATAACAACACATTGAAAAACCAAAGCATATCAAAATCGGTAAAGATTACTTCAGTATGTTAAAAAGAAAGATAGAAGATAAATGAAAACTGGGAAAGGTAATTGCAAAGCTGAAAGGGATAAATTAAGATTATGCTTCATGATGCTTTCTCCTTCTCTTTTGAGGCTTGCAAATTTTATTTTGCCGGGCCAAAACTTCCACCAGCCGCTCGTTTAGCCGCATTTTTTACGATTTCTTTGATTTTCTGTTGTTCGGGAGGTTATTTTCCAAAATATCAATGCTGTATAGTGTGGTGTGTATTTTCCTTTATCATTTTATTCTCCCAACTGAACTAACTTTCTATCCAGAAACTTTCGTACCCTAAAACAACTTTTTTAAACTTAATCTGACATTTAAGAGCTTCTAGCTTTTTTTACAGTTCTTGAGTCCTTTCTCCACTGCTTCTTTGTCAACCACAAACCACCATATCTATCGATTTCTTTGCTGACCATCTCTTTTTCTCCCCAGACTTCACTGTTCTTTAATTTCCTCTTCAATCTTTTTCTTCTCTGCCATATCCATGTTATTTTTCAATATTTCCTTTTTTCTTTTTCTATGCTTTTCAATGATTTCACTTTTATTCACAGTTTCTTCCAGTTCGCCTGTGTAATAATTCCTGTACATAATATACATATTATGCTACGGCGAATAGTGGTAGCTTCATCATATTGTGCAAAGTCTCACTAAAAATGTTTGTTGTCAAACAATTCTTTTTCTCTGTTCAGATTTCACTGGAAAGCTGGTGATATTTTCCAGCATCAAGCTGATCTTTCAAATTGCTTTTTATCATAATATCATAATTGTGCCAGTGCAGCATATAATCTCAAGGCATTGTTGTGTTAAAGCCTCTAATAATGGATCTTGCGTCACTTCCTTTAATTTTATCCTTTATCATATTATATAAAACTGGCTTCTAGCAATCAGGTTTGCTGCTCCAACTAGACGATAGGAGACACCTCTTCTTGCTCATATTCGAATATCAAGTTATTCAAGAAATATGGGTGTTCTTCAAACGTCCTGTTGCGATAGGCTCTGAGAAGCGGTTTGTCTCATCTACCAGAACAGTAGGCGCGTTAAGCAAGAAGGACAAGTAATAGTGCATTCCTTGCATGGCACCTGTACTTTTGATTACTTCCTTCATTTATTCTTTGATATTTCTTGGCTCACGCTTCGGGCAACCGGTAGAGTCCCTAGCTACCAGGCCTCTTTTGATCAACCCATCCGATAACCTTACCTGCTTCGAAGGGCTGGCTCGTCCCCGATAAGGTTTCGTAGGCCCAAAAGGCTAGGGCGACCAGCACTTCTCACTCAGGATGCCAAACAATCTAAAGACGGTGCCTGCTACATGAGAAGGTACATCCATAAGAGCCCAAATATGTTCTGTTAGTAAGCTTCCATCCATGTGCTGCGTCATCAGAAGAACAGTCGCTGTTGTCTAATTGTGATGTAGCATTCTTAGCAAGACTGGCTTGTTTCGACAAGATAGATTCTTTCTTATAGCGAAGCAAGCCCCTTATCTTCTCGAGGCGCTTTTCATCCACCGCCCATTTGCTTTCAAAAAACCAACGACTTATCTCCCTGAAATTTTCCTTACCTAAAACTAAAGAGGTGCCTTCTGTCTAACCCATCTCTAACGATATTCCAACCAATTTGCCAACGTTACTGTTCGTGTTGAACTCTGAGCCTGGTTTAGGTCTTGCCTTGCCAAGACATGGGACGACGGATGGGACAGTCGGCAAAGGAGGACGATATTTTCGATGGCTCATATCGGTGGCATCTCTGTTGCTGTATGCGTCTGAAAGACAGTTAGAAGAAGATGCGCCGCCGTTTTCTTTGCGAAGGATTGGCGGCGTTTTCCTATAATTTGCAAACGATAGGAGATTTTCGTCATCATTAACCGTCAGGTCTGCCCTTGCTGAAAACAGGCTACAGTCTGACGGATTAGTGAGGGAAGAGCTTGGAATTGGCTTTTGCTGGGTGCCCCAAGCTGTTATTAAAGAGACACGAACTAAGTATTTCAGGTATCGATGCGAAACCGGACCAACAAAACCCCTGGGATCTCTGTTCAACTAAATGCAGATTTTCTTCGTATGATTTCTCGCATGGCACACTGGTCCCGCGGTCAAAGTGTGCATTGAGAGGCAAGAGACTTGGTGAGCGCAAATATTAGTATTCATAACTGGAAAACGACCGGTATGTGATGGGCTATATCTTTGTTTCATTGACGTAACTTGGTCGCACATGGGTGAAAAATGACTGTCCAACACCTTATCACATGCTCCTCATCATGATCCTCATCATCATCATCATCATCATCATCCATTTATTTAAAGTAGGCTTATTTACAATAAAATAGCTGATTAAGCTAATTAAGGCCTACTAACTAAAAAAATACGTAATAACTTAGAATTCCACAAATATCTACAATATTAAAGGGAAAAATAATGTCTAGATCATGTTAGATACCCAACCTGTGGTATATATGTTTTACATAACTTACAGTTGCAATCCTCACCTTTCGTGACATTACTTGCAACTATCTTACCAGCATCTGAAGTGTAACAAACTTCCATTTCAGCTGCACATTCCCAATAATTGGTCCCCTTCCATGGTCAACTTGAATGGGTGTAAATTGTTCTGTATCGCTATCTTCTGTTTCATGGGAAATCCTTGAAGGAAGACAAATAAGAATTTATTGCAGGCCTTTATGTCCATATACAGAAGAGTATTGGCGGTGGTTAATTCTGTGTATGAGAAATTTACATTTTTTTCGGGGAGGTGCTCGGAAGTTGAAGTATTTCTTTCCAACTTTGTTTTCAACTGAGTATCTTCATCTTTTCTCTCCTTCATCCGCCCTATAAAAAATGATATTATGGAGGACTTTCTAATAAACTAAATTTTTGCAGAAGCAGGAATGGGTCACTGCATTCGGGAAGCCGCTCCCCATCCATCCATTGCACACATATATCATTAGAAGCCGCTTTGCAAAAACGAATACGTGCTAAATGTCCGTTTTTCGCTTTCCCAAAAGATAAAACTCACGAGAAATACTACTGCTAGCTAGCTAGCGAGTTCTAGCAAATTCTACTGTCAGCTAGCTACGATACACTATCTAAAGTTGAATACTCACCAAGTGGGTTATGGTGACGAAGCTTCTGCCACATCCATTCCGGACATTCCATAGCTTTGCTTTCACATTCATCATTCTCGAATCTCACGTTGGTGAGTCGAAATCTTCGCTAAAGCCGTCTCTAAAACTCCATAATTTTCTATTCTTTTTTGGAAAAATCGATTCTAGGTCATGGAAAGAAACATTCCATGACGCACATATTTCAGCGAAATGCTGTTATACAGGCCTAGTCTAACGTCGAACTCGTCCTAGCGCGGAGGGATAGACAACACTATAATCTAAAGGAAGAACTAAAGAGAGCATTATATATGCGAATCGAAGAATATATCGAGTAAAAAGTTTCACTACTTATAACATCTCCTAAGATGTTACCATAAGTCAGCAGTCAGATAAGAGCAATATATTTCTTTGCGGTTGTTTTACTGCAGTACTTTTTGCCGCAAAGTAACCTGTCATGGTTACGATTGGTAGTGACAAATTATATCAAAAGTTGAATGATTCAAGTTGAATGTACTTGAACGTTATTTTTCCCTTACAACCTTCTTACTCATTTTTAGGTTCAATTTATTTCCGATACCACAGTTTTCAAAAACTAACACGAAAAAAGAACAATGCAAGTTAGTCTTGACTCTGGAGGTGATATTTTGAAAAACATTTCCTGGGGAGTATTCCTCCAGACCCCTCTTTTAAACTATAAACATTTCTTGATTGGTTTGGGGCCCCTTATTTATATCCCCCCCTACTGTAAAATCCTTAGTATGCTTTTGACACCGTTATATTCCACTTGTCAAAGACCTCTTGCATAATTAGTTTGAAGTCGATTTGTTCTTTTTATTAAAGTGTTCAAAAACTCTGAGCATTCTGATTTTTCCCTAAGATCCACAAGAACAAGGTCCATCCAGTGGGACACACCCCAAGGTAGAAAGAAGAAGTGGTCAAACCCAAAAACTGCTGCTTGAATGCTCTTGTCTGGTACTGCCCGTCAGCATGCATCTGTGAACGGAATATTGCCATACATATGTAACATAATTTTAAGCACACTAATAGCTATATTGTTATTCAATATGAGGTGTAAAACTACAAATTACTATTTCATACCTCTGAGGAAGTAAAAAGTTGTTTTCTTGCAGAGGAAAGGCATTGACAAATACATCATAAATTTGATTTGCAAGGTGTTTTCCACTGCCCCCTTGAATTGCTTCACCAGCAACTGAATATTCATAAACTACAGGAGCGTTAATAAGCATTTGTAAAGCATTATGAACATAGTGACCTAACGTGTATCCCGATGTGGAATCCATTTATCAACTTCAACTGAAAACTGTGTTGACAATCCTTTGCTCTTTAAGGTTGTGTGCAAGTATGCAGATGTATGTTTTTGTGCAAAGGTGTATGCAGCCTTGATGATATCCGGAAACTGATTACTGTAAAAGAATAAAAACTGTTTCAAGTATCCTGCACAATTTGTATTTTTGTTCAATAATAAAACTACCCATAGTCTGTGAATCTAACCGGCCATGGCCAATTTCTCCAACTTCAGCATGACAAAATGATGATAGGGATATCATAGACTCACAGTTGGGAGCTGCAGCCTTCATCCTGCCTACTTCAATCCAAGCGGTAATCAAGTTGTTGTTCACAGCTGTACTTCTAGGTTGGAGTTTCTTTGTGCGTAACATATGTCGCAGAGCTTTAACATGGAACTGCATCTCACATGGTCAACATAACAACTAAGGACAAAATCAAACCATACACCATCCTCCTTGTCTACAGATTCAAGGGCTCAAACCATGTCTGCTTTGAGCCCTTGAATAGTAGTTATGTCTTCTTTTGGTCATACACGAGTCCCTGTCCCCAGGAATGGTTGACCTAACAAGCAATTGACCTAAAGAGCGAAAACTACGAATCATGGAATAAGTCTAACCTTTCCCATTATTTCGTCACACGTGCTAACTCCCACACTGCATTGTGGTATTGGTAGTCATTGCACCACCATGTGCTTAATCGGAGACTAATACTGGTTTAAACGATCAGGAAAGCCTTAGTTCTCTTCAAAATAGTGCCTGGAGATGTGTAAAAAATCTTTTCTTTGAGAATCAATTGTCAATGGAACGGGGGATGATGCCCCTTCCCCATCGAAAACTGTGCAAAGCAAAGACAGTGTCTTTGTTTCTACACAATCGAGTAAGGTGTCTTATAGCCTTAACTTTTCTTCTCCGCTAAAGCTTTTTGGTTTCTGTCTCAAAGCAGCTGGAACAGTTGAAAGCTTTTCAAGGTGATAAGCTCTGTCACTTGTCGCAATCACGCAAACAAACAATTCTGAAGCTAAGCGACGAATCAAATTAAAACCATCGTTGTAAAAAGACCTACACCGAAGGATTGACGCTTGAAGATCTTTACCGGAGAAGTTTTCTTCGTTTACATTTGCCGGGTAATCGCTAAGCTGCACGTAAACTTGTAGATTGATATGATACTTGTAGACTTTTTGAACGATCTTAGTTGCAAAACTTGTCGATACCTCTGTCACCATGGTGATATTTTTATCAAGAAATTTCGATATATTCTTGAATATTTGCGACCCTTCTCTTTCACTTCCTGACTTTGCAGCCTTCGGGTTGTCTTGCCTGAACACTTCAAACATCCACTTCTTTTACAGACTGCCATGATTGCCTGTCAAATGGGATTTTCATGATCACGGTTCTCGTTCTTGAAAAGCAAACGAAAATGCATCTGTCTGTCGTTGGTGGAGCAGCCATTTCTGCAAGCACATACAGTGCGTAATATTTTGGCATTCCGTAATAAACTGGAAGGTTGTATGCCTCGGATCCTTGGTTCGTTTGGCATTATATTTCGACCTTTTACTAAAAAAGAACTATATCTTCATTAGGGTCAGTCTTTCCTCACATAGCATCACAGAGAACCTGTTGCTACAGCATGCTTTTCTCGTTCATTCCCCTGAGCAAGTTCAGAAGAAACCTCAGTTGCTTGATTGGTCTTTCGGAGCTCGATGATGATTTGGCGAGTCCTTTATACAGTACTTTCTGTAACAGTTAATTGGGAACGCAGCTCGAGCTATTCATCGGTATGTTGTTTGATTGCTACAATGGATTTGTTTTATCAAGGGCACTCAAACTCATTCTTCGGACTTCATTTGTTCCCAGGTGAATCACAAGTATTTTTCAAGAGTCGGATACCTTATCTTCCGTATGTACCGTTTGTCTGAATCTTTGATCAATATGAAATCCTGCTCGAAACATCCTGCTCGAAACATTCGAGCAACCTTCAACTTCTTTAGGGAATGAGCAATTGGTTCCAATATCTTATCGTAAGGAACATAACCATGTATATTTGGAAGCCTTTTTTCCATTGCATAAAAATTATTTGGGCGGTCAGGAGATCGAGAGACTGTTTTAATTGTAATGATTTTGTGATGACTGAGACAAAGGATCTTGGAGCTGTCGCAGTAAGAGCCAAGAGAGGAACACCAGGAAAAAATGATCTTAGTGTTGCAAGATTTCCAGTCTGGTCTGAAAGCCTTTAGTCTATAAGGAGTCAAAAAATGAAAATCCCTAAAAATATTGAAAACTCGCTTAGAATTACTCTTAGGCAATAATTATTTATTACTTAACTACTTTAAATATCATTAATAAATTGGGACTTTATATAATTATATATTTATTTCAATCCCCTATTATTAGGTTCTGAATGCAGTTCTAGCAGTGTTAATTCATGTTTCATTGGTGTTTATCGGTGATCCATTGATAATCCATTGGTGTTCATTGGTGTTCCATTGGTGTTCATCGGTTTTCCCATTGGTGTGGTGTTTTAGACTAGATTGTTCAATTCATGTGTCTGTGGAGATGGGCCAGATGTCGGTATTGAAAATGACAATCCTTTTTCAATGTCGTTAGTTATGTTGTTTGTTATTGATTCTAAAGCTGCGATGTTCAGATTAAATTCCTTTCTTAATAATTCTGTGTTTTCCTTATGCTTTGATTCTATTGACTCATACTTTGAGCTGATTCCTGAAACATTAGACTTAATAGAATTTTCTAGTTTCTTCTGACTTGTTATAAAAGATTCCAATTTATTGTTTTGGCTTTCCAAATGTTCTTCAAGGAGAATTTACTGACTTGACATTGTTTCAATCATTTTCAATTTGGTTGATTATCTTAATTGACGGTATAAGAGTATCTAATGTCATATAATGTTATATAATTTTATATGTATCACCAGTAAGGTTTCTTTTGACAGTGCAATTTCTTTTCCAAATTTCCAGCTTTTGCTTCCTATTTAGCCATGTGCAACGTACGTTGAGGGCAGCCTTGTGATATTCTTTCCGTCTTTAAATGGCTATGCATATTTTCCCTAATCTTTGTATCCTTTGGTATTGCTTCTTGTTTGTTCTCATTTCTTTTACTTTTTGGGAGATTATTTAATGTGCAGCTGATTCTTTTTCTTCCTCCATTTTCCCAACATCGATCCCAATATCTTCATTAGAATTTTTTTCAATGTAATTTCCAACAGAATTGTTCTCCAGTTCTACAGTTTCAATAGCATTAACATCATCTTGTGGTTCATCCTTCTCAACCTGAGCAATACCTTCAGAGTTGTCTGTAGTCTCTTCTTTGCTTTTGGGTTGTCCGAAGCTCTCACAGCCCCTTTCTTCCTGAAATTGCTTTCTGCTATGTTCATCAAAAAGGCTTAATTAATTTTTGCAAGAAGTCTCCTAATCATGCTTGCATTATGGGCGAGCTATCTTTCATGCAAGGGTCGAGGGTTGGAGACGATAAAAAGAGGAATGTTGCAGAAAATGTTCTTTACAAAAATTCATCCAATTCAACAATAATAGTTATTTATTTATTATCAATATAACGCTTATATAATGTAGCATTTTTCGAACAACGACAGGAACCACATAGAAAACAACACAAATTAGGGTGCATGAATCATGATATTAGTGCTATTGGGCCTCCTTTGCTCTGACATATCCTTCCAACGCTGGCTTGCCATAGAATTCTTTTCTTTGATTGAGTATCCACGTAGCTCTGCAAAATTACATTGAATAACAAAGCAATTAGGAAATATGAATATTTTTGTGTCACTCTGTCTCTGCACATGACAGACCAGCCAGTCTCGGCTTTGTAGGCCTAAGACGACTAGGCCAACGAAAAAAGGAGTTAAAAGAAAGAAATTGAATTTTTGAAATCAACCAAAATATTTTCCCAGATAATCAATTATAACCCGAAGGTCGTCTCTTTATCTTTAGTGCAACGAGTGGCTTTTTTGTTGGTTGTTAGCAAGAAGGAGCAGGACCGCGTTTTCTGTTATTTATCCAGCACTGGACATCACTTTTGCGAAGGCCAGTGCGTTTAGGGAGAGAATTTATCCTATCCCCAAACTTTTTCAACGAAGTTGAACACAATCCACCATTAAATTCTAGTTCCAGCACTAGCAGAGAAACGTGGGCATTTGAGAATTTGCAAGCATCCATTTTTATCAAACCACAAAGCACTAAAAAAAATCACGTGCTCACAGCAACTGCTCGCAACAAGATGGCTCGCATGATTTTTTGCCAACAAAAGCAGACAGCCATTTGGTGTTTGTTTCCTGTTTCTATAGGACACAGGAAACAAACACCAAATGGCTGTCTTAATCGCAAAGGACACAGTTGAACATGCAAAAACAATAGCTTGAACTGGGATTTGCCCAAATTAATCACTTGAATAATATGGGATAGTCCCGACGATTAATTCCGACACTGCTGACCCAAAGGTTAACTGATCTTGCAACAAATCTTTCGCTTTGAAGCACTTCCTGATTTTCTTCAACTTCGCAGTCTTGTTTGCGTTTCCCCTGCCTCGTAATATTTGTTGAGACTTCACAGTCTGCAATATAGGCACCTGAATATAGGCACCTGACTTTCTCTGATTTCTATTTCTTTGGCCAACGCCTCTACCATCTGATCAACTGTCCATTCCAGATGATCTTTTGCAAATCTGATCATATTGAGCCTAATACTCTCTGGTACTTTCTCCATCAATACAGGGACGACAATACTGGAATAGCTGTCTTTGTCAATCTTCAAAGATTCTAAACCTCTGAACTGGGTTTCAATCTTGTCGTGTAAATCTTTCAGCCTTCCTATGTTTCTTTCGTTAAAGACTGGGGGTAGATTAATCAGCTCGTTCATATGCACTCTTTTCAGTACACTTGGTTTCGCATATCTCTTCTGCAATAAATCGATTGCTACTTGATCATTTGACTCGGTTAACGGGATTCCGGTGATGACATTTTTGGCTGGTTCTTCGAGGAAACTTTTGAGGTATTTCAGCTTGTCTACATTTGCCAAATCAGTGTCTTCGTGGTTTGCGCTGTTAAATCCATCCCAAAATTCCTGCCATTCACTTATTTTACCTCCGAATTTCTTTAACTCCAATTTCGGAAGTTTGACTTTCTGCTTTCTATTGGCTCTATTACAACTCTCTGATGCGACCGACGAATTAGCCTCAGAATTTACTGTTTCTTGTGAAGCACTTCGTCTAATCGATGCTTGGTGATCTTTACTCAATGCTTCCTCCAAACAGATTAATGCGTATGTCACTTTCTCTTCAATCTCACTCGCATCGTCTGCTTCTTTCTGACAATCTTC
>JAADKT020449964.1:0-13964 GCA_011763395.2 Chrysaora chesapeakei
GCTGCTTCTCTTTTCTTATTGAACCGGTTTAACAGTTTTGAAATGTTGACAAACTGCTCTTGAAACTTATGCACAATTTGGAGTTCTTCAACTGTGATGGTTGCATCTTTCAATCGATCTTCGACTGCAATGAACGTTTCCAGAGCACGCACAAACATTTTTTGACCAGGATCATTATCATTCTTCGTTTCGCCTACAAAAGATATGTTGAAGTTTCTGTGAAGCCTGGTCTTCATATAATGGTATACTATCAGGGACAGCTCGCCTGTCTGCTGGGGATGCGACTCAAATGAAACTCAAAAAGCGCGCTTAAGACGTCATGAAGAATAAGACGATCAAGCTACAAAGGCAAAATGCTTTATGCAATAGCCCTCAAGATAGCCCTCCAACGTCGCCGATCCTTACTTCCATATGTTCCCGTACTAAAACTTATGTTTCCGTACCAATTCTAAATGTTCTCAATGTATTTAAAACGCATTTATTTTGCATTTCTTGTGCATTTCAATTCTTCGTAAGGAATAAATGTCAGTTAAATCACATTTAATTCTTTTTATCTTCTAAAAAGTAATCGTTGAATTAGCCGTAAAAAATTCGGCGTTTATTGCATAAATAAGGGGGCGTTTAGGTCTCATTATCACTTGCAATAGCACTACGAACATCTTCGACGCGATAGTAACATCATACTTACGCATCAAATTCAAATTTAGGAACTTCTATCATTAATATTTACGATTCAAAAAAAGCCAATTTCAAAAAAAAGCTGCTCCCTCCTTTAAACACCCCAAGCCTTCCTTGGAAGTTGAAAAATTTAATAATCATCATGGGCGTATAATCAAAACATCCCGGTATGCTTCTTTGAACTATTCTATTCACTTAAAAACCCATTTCGAATGTTATCACGTCCTGATTCGTTCAAATCTCTTCTGAATAAACTGACGATAATGGAAGATTTGAAAGCGCAATTAAAGACTTACTGTGTAGTTTTATCATGCTCAGGGCCGGCGGCCATTCAAGAAACTTCCTTATGATATCTTTAGTTGTAGTAGATTTTGAAAACTGCTTCTCAGCCATTTTCCAAAGATGATATTTGAAAGAAGAGGAGTATAGATATCTGAATACTTTGGACTGCTCATTTCCCTGCAACAAACAAAACGTTTGAGGGTGAGAAAACAACGTTAAAAGTGAAGAAACGGCTTGACAGTTCTATTGAAGAATTAAAATGTAATATTTAATAATGGCTGTTCGTCGAATCACGGGAGCGAGTCTACTGTCGGGTTAGGTTAATTATTATGCTCGATGTGGTGAATAGGTCTTGAAGGGGCAGTAATTATGTTTGATCTGGATACAAACGAGCCAGTCAGGAAAAGATTGACAGGAAGATTGTTACTTGTGGCGGGCGGAGGACAGAATAATGACGGCTGATGGGTGGATTAGTAGGGGATGACCAACAGAATTAGCTGAAAATTCAAAATGACAAAATGAATTAAGTTAAACGAGTTCAGTTCGGTAGTCTGAAGTTTCTATTCTAAAGATTGTCAAGCAAAAATGGGCCTAGCCAATTTTTCCACGCATTCGCTAGACTTTACATTTGGTCAGTTTGAAATTTTAATAATGATAGTTTAACATATATCTAGAAGCTTCAGTTTACCATTGAGTACATGTCGACTATTTCAAATGCCACGTCTTCGTAGATCTTGATCATTGTTACAGATGTAGAGTCGCTGTTTGCTTTGCAGACTATATCAAGTATTTGTTCGTAGTCCTTCATGTTCTAGATGTGGAAGAAAATGGTTCAATCAAAATATGGCTAGAAAATATAAAAAAGAAAAACGAAAACAAACAAAAGTATTTTTTTCAACTTGAAGTCTTTAAAGGTCTTCGAAAGTCACCAAATATTTTAAGTCCCTAATATGATTTAAGCTCTAACAAACCTTAGATATGTAAAAGCCTTTTTAAAACTCGAAGTCTTTTAAACACTTGAAAGTGTATTAGTAAATATATAGGCATCAAAACCATTAAAATGATCTCAAGGTTTATAAAATAGGTTTTCACAGCTGTTAAGGGAATTTGAAAAAAGACCTTCAGCCTTCTTCAACATTTAGAGTATTTTAAAAACGCTCAAAATCTTCAAGACGTATAGAAAACTGAGAACCTTTCAAAATGTGAAACATTTAAAATGTGAAAAAAGTTCAAAACGATGAGTGAAGCCAAGCATATGCAGATGTCAGTAAACAGACTTTTGTTAAAGTAATGCAAAGCCTATGATCGCCTGGCATGTATCTGGATTATAGCTAAATGAGACGACAAGATTACAAGAAATACACTAGACTGACGTTTCGCTTTCGCTTCATCAGTACTTTTTGTTTAGCATAGTATATTTTATTAGTAAATGTTTAGTATATATCTTATCGTCTTGTCTATACTTATATACTTAGGAAAATTTAATTGCAATACATTTCGCACTTTGATAAAATGACATCTAAATAACCATTTTAAAGTTAGTTACCTCTTTCATAAGGCTCTTGGTAACATGAACAACCTCTTCGTCCAAATAGTTTTTCAGCTGCTCAATAGGTAATTTCATTTTCAGCAGCAAGTCTAAGAACTGAAAATAGTCAAATTAGAATTTTCATGCCTGTGTATAATTCTTTAATAAGCGCCGAACAAGGTGTCTGGCTATAACAAATATGTGCTGGACATCCAAAGGCTATATGTTATGACGAATGTTATGCCCAATATTCCGCAAGGCAAAGATCACTTTCAGCTGGCAAAATTATCTGATGAAAAGCAAGTAATGTTTAAAGGGCAACCTTGCTGATAGTCCAAAGAGTTATTAGTTCGGACTGCACATTTTGTAAATGCTAAGCTTCATTCTTCAAAATTTCTCCGGATTAGTACCCATAATTCTGCATGTTTCCTCAAAAGGTGCCCATACTTCCGCACATAATTCTAAAAACGATATCGATAATTTCCCCCTTTTCAAAAAAAAGGTACCCCTAAATAATTGCCCCCTCCGTCCCCCTAAAACTGTTAAGTTCCCCCCCCCCCCCCCCGAGCGCATGCCGTAGTGACTGGTCGACACAACTGCGATCAACTATATCCTATCAGCTTGTTGTTGAGAAGTTAGGAGTTACAACTAGCCGGCGTTTGCTCTATTGTATCACAAGTCGACATATGCCTGGCCTGATAACGGACAAAGACCTATTTTTCCGAAAATGTCCGATGTACGACTCTTATATCCAGACCTTATTTTGATGGATTTTTTTAGATCATAATTGTACTCGGAAATAGAATCTTTGCTTAAAAATAATACTGCAACCACAGGAACACATCATCAATAATAGATAACATAACAGCCATAAATGATAATAGAATTACCTTCAAATTTGTACTCAGAGTCGTAAGGTAGTGCTTGACTCTAAAATATTGCAAGACTTTGCTCATTCCATCCGCAATATTCATCTTCGATTTTCGTACTATGCTGACCATGTCATCATTTCCAGGAGACAGGAATAAGACAACTGCTTCGAAGGTCCCTTCTAATAGTGCAATGAGATGATGGTAGAACTCGAAATGTTTTTTTAAAGGTATTCTCTCCATATTGATAGTCAATAAACGAAGAAGAATCTCTATAACTTCTAAAAACCTAAAACAGAAATAAACGGATTAATTGCATTTAGCCAGAAAAAAGGGGATTAATTGCAATTCAGCCACACGGTCAATATGGAAGGGATTGGGGAAGGGTGCAGGAAATTAAAAAACATCAAAGAATCGTGGATTCTAGTTCTAATGACACTATCCTTTTCTTTTCAGGCTGAAATACACATAAACTATTGTACAAAATAAACATAAACACTTAAACAAAATAAACACTTGTGATAGAAAATACTTAAATATGTAAGTTGTAGGTACAAAATGACCCTCACCAATCAAATTTTCTTCTTTGAAATGTTTCTTGGTTTTTTGATCTGCCAGTGAGATGATGAATTACGCCACAAATTACAGTTATCTATCATGAAAAATTACTTGACTTTCAATCTTTTCTATTAGCAGATATCAAACTTATCGTATTTATTGTTACTACTCGAACAGTAACAATTGATTATGGCTCAAATACAAGAAGAGGCAGAGACTACCGTATTACTTCGATTAAAATCCCCCCTCTTCTCAAGCCCTCTCGATTAAACGCCCTCTTGATAATAAAACGGCCTCTCTAAAACATTTTTAAACTTAGAATTTTTTAATAAAGGCCCCTCTTTTAAACGCTCCCTTTGTTAAACACCCGTCTTAAAAGGGGGCGTTTATTCGAATCACTTGCCGTTTTCAACTCAACTTCAACTCAACGAGTTGAAAGTCAGACTTCTTATAGTGAAGGCTACCAACAAAAGAATTGTTTTAGAAGAACACGCCCCGAGTCGATGAAAAGGTACAATGCCTGCCAAAAGTCCTTGGAAATCAACATTGTTTGAGGGGGGAGGGGTTTCCAATGCTGCCAGTGGAGTGAAAATAGTCTAAGTGTTCCAAGACTTTTGGCAGGCATTGTAGAAGGTCACATATCTTCGTGGATGATTCTCCTGTGTAATTGAATAAAATATGGTAGTGCAAACTAACTTTTTTCACAAAAGCTTTTGGAGTACTACAAACCTGCTCTGCCCTGAAATTAGAGCAGTACAGTGTAAACGATGATCCAAAGCGTATCAAAGTTATCCTTCACAGTATAAACACAAGGCTGATTTGAACAACACTGATCCACACAAGTTTTATCCAGTACGGCGTAAATAGGGTCTAAACGAATGCACGACTGAAAACATTGCGAACTATTTTTAATTACATATGACTAACCTCGTCTTGAGTGAAATGACGTCTCGACACAATGTGTCTTTCAAAAGTTTGCAGTATTCTCGAAAAGTCGAATACGCTTTCTGAAGCAATTTCGATGAAATTTGTTATGTCAACAAGGGACAATATCGCTGGCTCCAGATCCCTACTGAAATATACTGTTGCTTGTAGTTCAAGAAGATGTTCCTTGGTTCTGCAAAGAAAATTCATTGTATTACTCACTAACAGAATGTTCACCATACCCGAAATTTTTCCATGCAAAACGTATTGATATTGATGCTATGATATGTACTCGGCACACTGAAAAATACAAGCATGATCTACGGCCTAATGAAAAGTTAGGAATCGGAAAGAGATTATGATTACCCAACGTTGTGCTACATGTTGATCTATAATGGTATGCCCGCAGCATAACGCTTACTGACAAACATAGATTCTTGAAAATTAGGCAAAACGTCTAAGGAAATTAGCTGATGAAAAAGAAAGTTCCTTTTACATCAGAAAAATGTATGGGCAAATGATCTCTCACAACTTTCTGACTTCGAGTGCTTTATGTGATTCCATCTCATATAGTTTCTTCTATCTAGCAATCATTCGGAGCCTCCCTTAGCAGATACCTGTACCGGCACACTGACATTAGGGTGCTCGCTTCAGACGAATTATTGGGGACACTATGTTACAAGTGCATTTTACCAATGTTGGGACCATTAAAAACATCAATTTCGGGGGGGGGGAGAGTATTCGTATTTTAAGCGATAGTCTCGAACAAGTTCTAAGCGTAAGTGTCTCAGCCTTTATGGCAATAATTGTAGCTATAATGGGATAGTAACAAAAGTAATTAGCCACACAAGGTGAGCTATAAAATAAGAAATAAAACTGGTGTAGTACCAACTTCAGCAATGAAATTCCAAAGGCTTCCCGCTTAAAAGTTTTGTGTGAAGTAAGGGGACTGGGTCCCAATTATATGTTTTTTTAGCTTTATAGTATATCCGATGTGAGTTACCATTGTTCAAAGCTAGCTCCTCAGCTAACCTCCTATATAGAGCATTTCCGGGCCTTTGATCGGTATGCTCCGTTACATATGGGTGCCCTCTCACTCCTGCGTCCAGGAATGATGCTAGCAGAATCGGTAACATAGCTATAAGGTGTGACCGTATCATGTTCATTGAATCTCATTTGTGTTATTATCATTCATTTTGAATTTTGTGTGAGTTAGAAAAGTCTTCACACCTCACGAAAACTTACTTTATCGCAAATCTTTTAGGTCTTTGTAGCTTTCCAAAGATATCTGAAAAATCTGAAGTTGGTTGACCAGAGACACTATTGAATATGTTGATTAGAGCTAAAACACTGCAAAAACTCAAGATCTCATCTTTCAGCTGGTGAAAGTTCAGAGCTTCCAACATTAGCAGCTTCAGCGAATTTCCAATGTCCCTACAAGCACAAATTGAAATATTAAGAATGACAGTTGAAATACGCTTGATTTCACAATTTAAAATTCCAAATTTCTTTATTGCCTTCTCTCGTGAAATACAGCAAAGAACCGTAATGCAATTTTCAGGGAGAATGAAATTCTAGACAGCCGAATTACTTATATTATATCTCAAACATTTGGTTTAGCTATGTTAGCAAACCGACTACGATTTTAACCAACTTCAAGGGAAGCAAACAAAAAAGCTCCCGATAGACTGTAAGGCAATCATGGAAGGTTAGTGTAACTTTTTGTAGCTAAAAGCTTTTACAAGAAAACATTTTTCCATCACAGTTGAGAGAGTCGAATTTTCTCAGTTTGGTGCATCTTTGAATTTTCAAGAAAACTGATTAAGCAAAACTGCTGATACCGAAAATACCTACAATGCCTGCCAAACCAAAGTCGCTAGAATCCCCTGTGATTCATTGCAAAATACGACTCCTGTTCCCTTTTCCACTGTAAAATACAGGGAGTCAATCTCTTGCCCCAGAAACATTATTGTTTTAGGGGGTGACAGTTTTATCTTTAACAAATGTAGACTGGGTGGATGTGGGGTACTCTTAATTACCCTTTATAAGCATTGTTTGCAGAGAGGGGCATCTGCTGCTGTTTTTAAAGAGAAGATGCAAAGAGGTGCAAGTCTTCCAAGACTTTTGGCAGGCATTGTAGGCTGGCTATATGTTAGAGAGCAAAGGAGCTTTTTACTCTTATAACGAATACAGAATTTAACGGGTACCCGGTTCACATAAGAACAAATTTCTGTGTGAACAGACAGATTAATCTACAAACCTTGATAAGTCTGCACCAAAGCTTTCTCTTAATAACCTTTCAGTTTCATCCTTTCTCACTCCAGCAATTAATAAATTTCTCAATGATAAACAGCGTATCAAGGGTAATAAAAGCATTCTCTCAGCATAGGGTATGTCCTCAGGAATGAACGTCTTGAATAAATGTGCAATCGCAATAGCAGACACCAGGGATCTACTTGTTTGAAAAACATCGCTCTTTGATACTAGAATGCTCAGGTTTTCATTGATTTTTTCTCTAAATACGTCAACGAAGATCTGTGAAAAACGGAAAATTGCTAAGACAAGAGATTCTTTTTTCATTAGTCATGTAGTAGCCATAGAGAGGATCACGAGCTCATTGGCTGCTCTCGTGAACTTTAAATTGTCTGGCTGCGGCAAACCTTAGCTTCCTCGGCTTTTTCATATCGTGCAGAAAGCGAGTAGCATCAAACTCTACGTCAACAAATGTGGTAACAACAAAGTGCGGACAGTTCTAATTGAGGTCTCTTGTTGGTTGTTTTGTATCCTTTTCACGAGGAACTCCTTTCTTGAAAATTCAAACCGGATAGCAATGAAACCGCTAGGTCTTTGATTTGAAGATAGCCTTATTAAGATTTTTTAAAATCGCAATTAAAACGGCTTCATCTGTTGGGCCTGTAATTCAAAATACTTCAAAAGCAAAGTCAGGTGGTTTGGGATAGACGGGCCACGCCGCAATAACGTGCGACACATCAAGGTCGCAAAAGATCCAGGCATCTTTCCCGTAATGCACCACTCCACTGCAAGTGTGAATCGATTAAGAACATCGACCACTATTTAAACTTGGAGCATGTGTCCTCATAATATGAAAATGAAATTGCATTTTTTCTACGCTTACCTTAAATTTTTCAATACAACTAAATTCATATTTCAGCTTCCTTCCATATTCAGTAAAGAAATATGACTCTGAAAGGCTGCGGACAATATCAACTGCTTGAGAAATCGCTGCATCGGCTTTTAAGGCATCTGCAAGGTTTCTATCGGGTGTCTCCATTCTAATCTTGTTGCTGCATTGAAATCCATACCAGGGGGGAAGGTGACATGCCAAAGCCAGAAAAAATTCTTTCTCAGATGAAGGCTTCACTTCGGGTTGATCTGATAACCCAATAAAGGTGGTAAACCTCTTCCACACCCCTTTGTTTTGCTCATGATATTTTGAAAAATTGATTAGATCGTCAAATTTACAATGGAACCCTACAAAGTTGATAAAAAGAGTTTTCAGGCATTGACCTAACAATCAAAATTGTTTTTTAAGACATTGAAATTTCCTTCCAAAAAAATTCATCGTTTGACCATACCACTAATCAATTGCCTCACAAACATTGTACACGAGCAGATCTATCATCTACGATGTTAAAATTTCCCATTTAAAAACAAAGGGCAACAAGGGAAATTCATGCAAATGTTAAACAATGTATGAATGGTCGTCAAACGGAAATACATTGCTATACAAGAGAAATTAACCAAAGCTAACATAAAAGTTTGACGTTTTAACCAGGGCCTGGAATATAAAATGGACAACTTTGCAAATAAAAAGATCAGCATCTTCTAAAAGAACACCTCAAGCTGAAAGCTGCCTCAGTTTAAAATTTCTCATGATTTAGATTAGTAGCTTCCAATTTCGTACGCAGGGCAGATAGGACCTTTACGTGAACACTGGGCTGCCAGCGCTGTCCATATTTGATCCTGGAACCGGTTTCGCTGTTCTAATTCCTTTGAAGCATTTATTTTTTCATTTTGTTTCAAATGAATGGTTGAAAGCATTTGAAAGCAAGTGTATCCGAAAAAAAATCGTACTGCTTCTCAAACTCATTGACAAGTTGAAGAACTGTAGCCACTGACTGGAAAAACGCTAAAGTCAAAAATTAACAAATTTGGTCACCCGCTCCCAAGGGTATCTGTTGTGCGCTGGGCTACCAACAGCAACAACAGATATTCTTGGGAACGAAGTTAGGGTAGTACATAATCCGATACCTGATCGATGTCTGAAATACCTTTTTCTGCGTCATTCTTCGACAAGATTAAGCATCTATTCGTTATCCCATGAAATCTGCTGCCAGACTGATTATCTTCCCATTCCACAGTGCTATCTTTGTTAATTACGACATACTTGTAAGGAATTCTAATATTTGATTGTAAGTAAGGCAAGAAAGTTGTTAGACGCAAGATCCTCGTACCATTTGCCAGGCTACGAAAAAAGATATGAGGCATCATTAAATAGGTGCGGATTACTGTAAGCTCTGCAATAAATTCTGGGTCTTTAACTAGCGCTGAATTAAGCAGCCGAAGAGATTTCTATCCTTTGAATTTGAAATTCAGAAAGTTGGGATAATAGGTAGTAACACATTTGGGCACACTTTATAGAATGCAGTGGCGTAGGAGCCGGGGGCCCCACTTTTCTGCTCAATCTTATGCCTGCCCCTTTTAAACTGAAGAAGTGCTCTGTTTTGTGTTACAAACTGTTCTAGGAATTTTGATCTAAGCTTTACAAACTTTACAATTAGGTGTGGAGCCAGCCCTTTCGTAAGTTATCATTAAGGATCCTATGCCCTTGATCATTCTAATGCTGGACAAGATAATAATTAAAGTTATTTGGTGGAGCCACATTCATGTACGGACCAACGCCATACTGTAAATTGAAAAGAGTGGGTCACTGGCTCCATGGGATTTGGAAAAAACTTGAAATGAAATAACATGTACGCATTGTATTTAATGCGGTAGCCATGAGCCTAGATAACAAACAATAACTGTTTCAGTGAAGATAACGCAGAACTTTTTTGGATTCGCAAAGAACACAGATGGGACAGACGTCCAAAGACGTTTCCGCTTTTAATTTCAATTTTGAAGTTTTGCACGACTTACAGATAAAAAAATCCAATAGAAATTCAACGATGAAAGGCTAAGAAAATAGCATTTTAAGAGTTCCGAAAGTGTCATTAGAGCGATTCTGGCTTTATAATTTTCAAAATTTTCCAGCGGACCAAAATGCCCCCGGACCCCTAGTTGTGTGGACCTTTGGCGCGCCTTTAACCAAAGTGCCCCTCTTTATCTCCTGCCCCTCTACATTTCAGTACCCTCCTACGCCCACGATAGAATGTCCAAAATGTTTCCACTTTTATCGCAGCTTTGAAGTTTTATACAACTCAAAGACAATTCAGAATATATAATATGATCTCTGAACGGCTAATAAAATATTTAGGAAGATATATATCGTACAAAAAAGTGAGCGAAAGATTGATGGCATAAGAATAAAACAGTCGCGTTACCTTTCAACATTAGCAGGATAAACAGTGCTCCAATCACCAATGTGAGAGCCAAAAATAACACCAAAAGTCTTACCGTCAAGACCACCAGAGTTCAAAATACCGAAGAGCTCAATTGTTATACCATTCTCTTTTGATGACCTGTCAGCAGAAAAAATTCGTGATTCTAACTTGCAGATAAAGGTAATTTTCACCCGCTTTATTTTCATTCATTGCTCGGAAAATGGTTTTCGCACCACTCTAAAGCCCCATTTTACGAACAAACATTTTACACAACTTACAACCGTAATCGATGTATGGTGAAAAGCTTGTTCGTTTTAACAGCATCTAAAGTCACCCAACATAACATTGATTTTTCTTTCCCGGGCGAAATTTGCCCGAATTCCAAAAAGATGAATGAGGACACCCAACTATTCCATTGCTTAAGGTACAAAATGAAATGTTGGGCTTAAGAAATGTTAGGTGGAATTTCGGGCCGTTTCAGAAGCTGAACCGACTGGGCAAGTGGGCGTGAGCAGACTCCTTTTTCGATTCCACTTAACTATGTAAAGCTAAAACTTTTAGACAGGGTTGCGGAAAAACTAGCCTGGGCTCAAACTCAAACTGATCAAATCAAGATAATAAGCTCTAAATTCCAGTTTCCACAAAACCAATAATAGTTTCTTGATTACTTCTAAAAAGCAGCGATAAGATGCAGAAGAAATCTTGGAGATGTAAGCTTGCCCAACAACGCCATTACACCACCTAAATGAACTTTTCCGTTGACCGCTTGCGATTTTTCCGCGCAGAACGAAATGGAAACGAGATTGCTGAGTCAGCAGAACAAGCTTTTCCACTTGGTTGCGCAGACTCTACTGATTTGATCAGTTTGAGTCTAAGCACGGGCTAAGAAAAACCGAAAAACCCTGTCTATTTAATACTAAAACTTTTAATGAAAATCTCACCGGGATAAATTTTCGGCAAATTTAATTTGTTGTTTGTTTAACTTCTGCGCAGTTTCTGTGTCCTTTTTAACAGATTTATCTGGTGCCTTGGTAGCGTTGGCATAACTTTTATCCATCAAAGGGTTAGGAATCGAATTATTCTTGACCCTAGTCTGTGCCTTGGACTGATGTTTCGACGGTAAATCAATGTCATCGTGTTCTGAAGCTGTAACAACCTTTGAAGACACAAAAATCTGTTTCAAAGTGCATTAGCTATTACAACGTTTCCGCAATCTCAAGCCCGGTTTTAGAGGATATCAACGACTATGGGAGACGATCACGGAATCATAGAAATAAGGGGAGCTGGACCTATTCCTCATTTCACGATTCAACGATCACTATCTAGAGAGTTTTGAAGATTATCTTTAGAACGATCTACAGTGGGGTTGTGCAACATTCAACACTGGAGAGGCAAGTGGGCGTGGTCACAGAAAGTTAGGGAGTGGTTTTATGAAAAAACAACCGAGTCGTAGTAGTAACCTACGACATTTTAATATCATATTTACTCAACAAAAAAAACAATCTGGGGATGATTGGGGGTGGTTCTTGTTGGAGATTACTTTCCTTCCATGGCTGTGTCACAAATCTTTTTGTCTTTTAGAGCTCACCTGGCCCATTAGCTCTAATAGTTAATCACTCTCCTCCCCAAGTCACATTACTAAGGAGTTAGTTTCAAGTAAAAAATTTGCCGGCAAGCCAAGTGGCTTGTCACACAAAAATTAAACGAGAAAAGCAAGAACAAGTCTCTTTTTGGCAGCAAAACCATTTTCCAAACTGTTTAATTCTAACCGGTTCACTTGTGTCAGCTGTGGGATCTTTGGATCGTTTATCTCTTTCTGCCCTTCTTTCTTTTCTCTCCCTTTTCTTTTCACGCTTTGTCTTGAGCAGAAAGAGAAAGAAAAGTGCAATAATGTGCAGATAATGATAGCTGATCCTGATAATATTTAAACAACTCTTAGAGTATAACTAGTCTCAGAGTTAACAAAACGTCTGTGAAGCCTTATTTAACCTTGCTGCGTGTTATCTATATTTTGTTGGGTAAAATGTATTATGAAGAGGCATTCACTGAAGGGGCATTTATTCTAGGAAGGGCATTAATTATTGAGAACATGTTACTCAAGATCTTGTGCTTATTCCTGTTAAGCAAAAGAGAACTGGGGTGTTAATTTGAGAGATTCGATAACAGAATTAAGAGTACTTGACAACTGCCATATTTCCTTTGATAAGTGCCCTGGGCATTTATCTAAATTTTTCACCTTTCAGGGGCACTTAAAGGGAGGCAGCACTTCTTTGAAATCTTACATCTAAAGGCACCAAATGCAAAATAATATGCTTTCACACACAATGACAAGGCAAAACTTTTACTATATGTAGACCATGCCACTGCTCTTTCTGATTGGATGGCACAGGTTAATGGCAGCTGCATCTCCAAGTCCACAGAGCATGATTAATAGCAAATTATGAGTAGACCTTCATTTGGTGTGTCTGGTACTACACGAGAAAAATTACTTTTGTAGGACATGGCTGCAAACCATACAAGATCTGGCAAACAACCCTTCTTTGTATCTCGTCATGGCCACATTTGAGTTAGAACTCTAGCAACCAGTAAACACCTATATTAATCAACTCAGTACCAGTTGAGACCTCCTGGAACTAATGCTCTAAGTAGAGGCCTCCCAAAGACCTCCCAGACCTGTAATGGATTGTATGGTAGAATCAGTGGATTGTATTATAAAATATGCAAAATATTACCTTTGATGTACTTTGCTGATGCTTCCTTTTATTTGCATTTCTTGTATTATTGCTGACTGGATCATTCTCTGTTGGTGCATTAGAGGATGCATCATCATCAGTATCTTCATCATCATGTTCCACTGCAGCTTTTGATAGATCTTTCTTATCATGTTGCATTTGTAAGTCTTTGCTTTCTGTAGCCTTACTGAAGTTTTCAACCTCTTGCAGTGTTTCTTTGTTATTCTCATTACCTTGTGCTATGCTTAGCAAAGTTGGCATTTCCTTTTGTGTTCCTTTGGCAGCTGAAGAGACTTTTGTCTCACATGGTTCTTGCTTTTCCTTATTAACATCATGGATTTCAGTCTGATTTTTACAATTTTCAGCACTGTTACTTTGTTCCTCTGCCTTTTCTTCATTCATTTCTGATTCTTCTCTTGTGCTTTTATCAATCAATTCATCGCGCAGCCTTTTTGCTGTTTCACTAGAAGAGCCTTCATTCATCAAATTGTCATCAGATGATTTTCTTTTACTTATTCTTTTGTCTTCAAGACTCTCTGACTTTATTTGCTTACTTTCTGAAATCATCTCAGAGTCAGCATTAACTGATGACACCCTTGCATGAGAAAGATCAGCATTTTGTTTTTCATCTTCTCCTGAAGCATTTGCAACATTCGATCGCCCTCCATCTGCAGCATCTACTTCTAATTTTCTTCTTTTTGTAGAAACACTGTCAAGCACTTGAACCTTATCACCAGCATTTGCAGTGTATTTTCCTCTTTCACTCTCGGCACTCTGCTTTGTCTCTGCTTTATCACTGTTGGCCGTTATAACTGGTCTTTCTTCACTT
>JAADKT020451075.1:0-13959 GCA_011763395.2 Chrysaora chesapeakei
CAGCTTTTCGTTCTTTCTGATTGGTGCATTTCGAGCCGCATCTGGGTATAAATTCCGCCTTAGTCTATTGTTTCGGTTTGTTTCTGACGTTCATACTCTGAGGAGTGTCAGACGAAAAAAGCTTTAAGTATGCCCGAAAATGATGCCGCTGTTTATCGCAATTTTGAAGTTTTGTACAACTCAAAGATGCATAACAACAATATCTAACCTTGCGAGAACCAAAAATTGATCACATTGTTTATCAGCAAGTTTATTCTCTGGATTCCATATCAAGGTCTCCGGACAGGGCCTGTCCTTCTTCTCATCGTACTCAACTGCAAAGACAGATATCACTATCTCAGAAAGATAAAAATCCCGCAGCTACTCACCAGTCAGCTCAGCGTCGGTGGTTGTGAGATTACAAATAGTCACAGAATCGTCATAGAAAGTAGATCTTTTCAAAGAGGCCTGGGTCGGGCATAAAATTTTTCTGGAAAATGGTTGACATTTCCAGTAAGGAAATCCTCTCCATGTGCAACAACTGGAATTACGGTCCTTTTAGGAGAGGTGGGTCAGCAAATTTTGCTCCAAGCTCACGAATAATGGAAGAAAAAGAGAGTATAGGAATCTGTAACAATAATTATTGAAAATATGTGCAGAAATTCAGGAAACAAGATACAAGCCACTCACAAACAGGAAAATACTTCATTAAATGTTTCCTTGAGCAGATATGGTGGGACTTGGAGCCTTTTTCCACTTTTATTCAAATTAAACGTGAATTTGAAGTAAAATTTCACGCGCAACATCTCCTGAAACGACCGTGATTCCAGTTATTACACGCGGAGGGGATTCCCTTTCAGGAAATGTCTACGATTTTCCAGAAAAAGTCGCGCCCAACCCAGGCCTCTTTGAAAAGGTCTATTGCTCGTGAATCGTCGGCTTGATAAAGTGATACATCCATCGGTTTGGTCAGGGCCTTAAAGTAAGTCTACAAATATTACTGCATATACCTGAATGATCTTCTAGAACTGCTTGGTATTCTTCACCTACACCGATTTCACCTCGATCTGCAAGAAGTGTTTTTTGTTGAGGATCATAAACCAATAAGTAATAGAACCAGTCCTGCAAGAAAAGAAATGATTTATTGATCTGATGAAAGGAATTGAAATTTTGATTGAAATTGAGATTGAGATTGAAATTATTCAAAACTTCAAGATCCGCGAAAATTAGTTCCCGTGAAATTCCCTTCACGAACGAATCCGCGAAAAACCGCAAAAATAAATTCCGTTTTTCCCGCGAAATTTCTGAGAAAAAAATTCGCGAAAAAGTTCCCGCGAAAATTAATTCCCTTAAGGTACCTGGACTAAATTTTAGCTACTCAATACGAACTTTGTATCGAAAGCTCTGTATCTCAAATTTGTGAAAAATTTCCATAATCACGGCCGTTCGTTGAAAAGGTTTATTTACATGAGATAACCGTTAAGACACCCATCTAGTCAATTCAAAACAGCCCTCCTCGCTTTGGCCTTACGGAACAGCTGAAATATAGCCCTTCAAACAATGCTTCACGCTCCACACACAGCACTCATTGAGTCATGGCAGCCTAAAGAATCTAATCAGAGATGGGCTATCGCACTATCTAAAAGACAGCCCTTCACAGAGTACTCTAAAGCTGGATTTCCACTTATCTGTTTTTCGGTAGGAAAGGGAACAGGAATGGGAACGGGCATGGGAAATGGGAACAAGAACCGGGAATAATCGATTTCCAATTGATTTCTTCAAGAAATGTGTACAGGACAAACACAATCGGATAACTATAAATTTTAACAATTGCATCGTCACGTCAACTGAAATTTAAATTTGTCGCGCTTGATGCGTCAGAAAAAATCGCATTTTGATTGATTCTTCGTTTTCCTGTCCGTTTCGTCACGGGAAAAAGTTGAACTCAGTTCAACTTCTTTTCGTGACAAAACGGACAGGAAAATGCTCCCGTGCAAAAATGTGATGAGCAACGTGCGCATGCACACATGATTATTTTCCCGTTCAGTTCCCGTGGCCAAAAGGACAAGTGGTAATCCAGCTTAACACTAGGAAATACGACATCCACACCATACTGGCATGCAGGCGTAAACATCCACGTTGACCAAAACAACATAAACGATAAAATATAATCAAACATTAGTCACCTCTTTTTCAAGATAGTCGTAAAGTTTTTCTATTTCACTGTACAGCGTTACGGAGCATTTTCCTCTGAAAAAAAAGAAAAATATGAATTTTAAAATATTGAAGTATATTTGATAGTCGGGAACACCCTGGGAGAGTACAAGCTATGATAAGCCAAAGAGTTTAGACAATCTTGCGGGGCTTTTCATGGCAAAAATTTGCGACACAAACTGGTTTCGGTTTTATGCAACTTGGTGTAGCGTCAGTAGGAAGGATCTACGAAGTAAAGAATTGACGAAACGTCAACCCTGGCTGTGGAAAGTGCAAGGGCTAGGAACGAAACCCGAACTCGCTGAGCTATTGAAACCAAAAGCAAGAGGGATAAGACCACGACACCACCCCGACAGAACCTTCGATTCTACGCATGTATTTATGCAAAGGTTCATAAGACAACAGTACTCGAATTCTAACGAAAGCCTGATTGCAAAAATTTTTCGACTTCTGTTATATGAAGGTTGTACTGGGGACATTCCAGCACTTCTCATTCACGTGTACTCCAATATAACCTTAAAATAAGACACTGTGTTACTCGGTGTTAACCCCCTATGAAGCCAATATGCAATATGAAAGTCCTTCAGAATAGACTTCTACAACTAGTACAAACTTCGATGCAATCATACGTTGCTTTGTTTGGACTGTGGAGTAAGCCAATTTGGCTGTCTTCTCTAATCGATTGATTTATTAACCACATTTTCCACCTGATTGCAAGTAAAAATAATTAATTAACTAATGAAACATAATATTTTGGCGATGTCTATCATGGCTAAACAACATCAAAACATTCACGAGTCTACGCTAAGCGAAACATATTCAGCGAATAGAATGTCTAGAAATGTAGAGGTCTGGATTAACTCGGATTCCCTTATTCCCATTCACGTTACCGGCTTTTACACAAGGAAGGTCAAAAAAATTAAGAAACCTATACTACTGACGAAATTGCTTAGGACATTTTCAATTTTGGATATTTCTATCACTGCAAACAGTAAATAATTAGATAGCTGGTTCCACTCTATTGCGGTCAAAACTTACTTAAAAATTTATGGTAACGCTTGATCAAATGTTTCCTCTAATTGGTTTCAGCTTTACTAACTTACAAGTGTCTCCTTATATTAGTGACGACACTAGGTACAGGGTACAGTATGCAGTTAAAATTAAGAAACTATTATGTTTCAGCAGACGCCTTTTCTTTTCAGTAGACTTTGAAGCGTATTTTTGGTACCTTCTTATGAAAACAGCAGGTTGTGTAGACCTCCAAACCTTTTGTCCCTGGAAGCTGTACGCTCTGCTGTAAGGTCTTGCAGGCATTACAAGGAATCTAGCTCTCAAGAAGCCCTGAATGCCAGGACGGAATATAAGCGGGGGAAATATTGTTAAAATATCAGAAAACATTGTTTGACAAGCAGAACCAGGTCAGCAATGTTTTTTGAAAGACTTTTATCAAGCAAGAACTGTCGGAGGAGCAATGTTTTCCGATGTGGCATAACGGCTATATATTGCTTGTTAAGCAAATCTCAAATGTTTGACCAACAATGCTTGATCGCTTGGCCAAGGCTTTCGAGAGTAAAATTGATTGCTTAATTAACTTGCTAACCAGCGGAAAAAGATCAACTAATGAGTTTGCGGAAATTCCACCCAATTACACAACAGTGCCAAAATTCCACTTTGGGACTATTTAAAGCCATCGTTTGACAAGGCTAGCTCAAACAAAGTTCAGTTCCAGTGGGGTAATTGCTCGTGTTAACAAGCAGAGCCATGAAGACTGCCCTCTTGCTGTTTGTTCTTGGAATCGCTTTGGCCTCCTGTAGTAAGTTTGATTTCATTATGAAACCTTGCACCCTTGCAATAATCTAAGTTCCGCGACAGTTAGTCCTTAAAAATCTCGGACCGAATCTGGCTCGTGCACTCTAGCTGGAAATCACATTTTTCAGGGAAATTCCTTTGAGGCTCTGGTAGCGGTTTTTGGGAGCCATGGAGCGAGACCTAAGACGAGCTAATTTAGGCCAACTATAAACCCCAATAGAGCAGGCATTGGGCCCCTAGTTTAACGTCCCTTCAGAAGGGCAGGAATTAATCTTTCCAGTGATCCACTGCCTTCCAGCTCTGAACACAAAAGGCCTTGCTTTGACTCTGTTTTAACTATCATAAGATTTTTCGAAAGAGAATACCCCCCCCCCCTCCCCTCGGTTATGAAGCATGTTTTTCTGTTTGTGTTTTAAGGTGCTCCAGATGAACAAGATGCAGATGAAGTCGATGAGTTCGAGGATGATCTGATGTCACAAGAAGAAATTGAAGATCGGGGGACTAAGAAAGGTTTGCTATTAATAGAATGCTTCTTCGATTGATAGGCGATTTAATCCATTAGGACCATTAGAATCTCGTACGACCGTGCTAGAACACCTATTGTTTTTAAAAATCCCTTGGAAATCCATTTGTATCCATGAAAATCTCGTGCACCTTATTGACGAGTGAATTGCCCTCGCGACTATCCACTGACAATTCTAATAATAGTGCAATAATAGTGACCTTGAATGCACGCTTGTTTCCTTAGTTAAATCAAGATAACATAAGAGAACATATGTCAGAGTTCTCTTACGTTATCTTGGTTAAAGGAGAAGCGGGCGATGCCGCCTTTTAAGCAGAGGGTCCAAGCACATCCCACATCTTTTACCCCCAGTCTGCTTTCTCAAAACATCTCCCGTTTATCCAATAATTTTATATAAAATAATATCCAATATACCCTTTATTGCTCTAGAACTATCCCATTTCCCGAATACCCTAATGGGGCTTTTCGCTCTTATTAAGCGACTTCTTCTTGTCAGTGTACATGTAGCTATGCTTCTATCTGGTGTGGAGGGTGACAGATATGATCATGTAACGGCCTTTTTTGCAAGTGTACCGGTCAGTATTCGTGACAGCGTACCGCGTACCAGTTTTCACACAGGCACATGTGATGGTTTGACTTTTAAAGTGCACCATGTACCGGATTGTGTTTGTAGCGTACCGGGTCGATTTTTAGCCTGTCGTACCGTGTACCAGGTGCTCTGTACGGGCGTACCGGGAAGCTGTCACCCTCCACTCTGGTTCCCTTTCAAATCTTAAACAAGCGCTCCATTGTACGTTGTTTTAACAAGGTGCATCTGAAAAAACTTGCTCTTTCTTAGATCCTGTTGCTGGGCGCAGAAGATTTTGGAAGTGCCCAAGAAGACGAAGATGGACTCTTGGAGGAAGGTGTGGCCCATGAACTCATTAAATGGCGTTTGAAGTTTTGCCTTGGCTTGCTTTTCTTGATGCGCTGCCCGTTGGAAATCGAGAATTTGAGAAGCAAAATACATCCACAGACTGTTGGCAAGTAAAGAAGACCAATCACGTGAACTTGACTTGAGCTTTTCATGTTCAGCTAAACTGCTGTCTTTAATGCTGTATGGCTATCTTTTTTTGCTGTATGTACGTTTCTTTGAACGTCAAGGAAAGCCCGAGTTGCTTTTGTCTAGCTCTTTGCTGTTTTCGCTTTCACTTGAGCATTTGCTAGCGCTATAAGGACGCTATAGGCACGTAGGAAAGAAATTGAGCTTTGCAGCTGAAAAGCTGTCTTAAGCCGTTTTTGTTGGGAATCTTTTGCTTCATGTCAATGTGCATTCAAATCTGAATCGAAAGACTTTGCTGTAAAGCTACACAGCAATCTTGCTTTGTCTTAGTTTATATTTCTTGAAGTACAAGAAAGTAAAACGGGGCCGTTTGGTATTGTGCTTTGCTGTTTTCGCTTTCACTTGAGCTTTTGCTAGCGCGATAAGAAACTATAGGCACGTAGGAAATAAAAGTGAGATTTGCAGCTGAAAAGCTGTCATTAAGACTTTGCTGTAAAGTTACACAGCAATCTTACTTTGTCTGACTTAGTTTATATTTCTTGAAGTACAAGAAAGTAAAACGGATGCTTTGCTGTTTTCTCTATCGCTCGAGCTTTTGCTAGCGCTATATAAGGGAATCAAGTAGGAAAGAAAATTTGAATATTTGTCATTAGCCGTTTTTTGTCGTAAATCTATTGCTTTATACCGTATTAGACACGATAGTCAGCACTTATCCTGACAAGCCTTTGATATTTAGTTGGGCAACGTTTCGGAAGAGATCCGTCTCCCATCATCGGGCAATGAGAAATGTGGTTTCTTGCTTATTTATTGCAAAGGTCGGATCGAAAGGTGTGAAATTAATCGGACCTGCGAGGAAGCTCGGAAATTTTCGGCTCTAAATTTCTAAGATTTGTGGCGCCCAAATTTTGTTCAGTGAAACTTTTGATGTTATTCAACCAGATTTCTGGGATTGAGTAAGATACTTGATTGACACAAGGAGTTAATAGAACTGAGTGAATGCTTTCTTTAACAAGTCTGTTTTTCCAGTTCTTATCCTCATCAATCACTGAAATGTTATCTCAATCCATCTGGTGTTTTTCCGTCCAACAATGATTGGCAAGATCAATTTTGTCAATTCGGCCATGGGTCACATTTGATTTATGTTCTTTGAGCGTAGTTCCTGTTTCTCTTTTCGATTGCCCTATATACGAGTCCTATTGCTTCATGTCAATGTACATTCGAATCTGAAGTCGAAATGCTTCTGTGACTCAATTTTCCAATTTGTTGAAAACGAGGCCATTAGCTGAAAAGGTGTAAAAATAGAAAAATCTTAGATACCTTATTGTATTTGCATTGATTATCTCAAGCTGTCTTGATAGAAAAACTTCTCTATGTTTCAATTGATGTAATTTTTCTTCTGTTTGTTCTTCTCCAATATAAATTTCCCCATCTTCTTCTGCAGTGACTGTCAATAAAAAAGTGGGTCATAATACAAGCTTTTTATTTCATAACCTAACTTTGGCCAGGTCTATTTCATGGATAGACTTATTATCTGAGTCCACGTTATCGCTCATCAGACCAAGGCTAACACTAAAATGAGATCGCTCAAACTGTTTGAGCGTCAGGAAGTCAATTCATTAGCAATAACTACAACTCATGTAGTAAGTCTATTCCACGGACCTGGTGGGTCTCGTGGACTTTAGTTAAGTGGTCCATGGTTTTCAGAGGTTTACAGTTTAGAAATTTCTCATTGGGCTCTGGTCTGAACGCATAAACTAATACTTCACAGACTTTTCGTCTTTGGCTTAAAAGTTTGAAGAAAGAATTTCAAATTGCAATATTTCACTGAAAAAACCCAAAATTTGGATGAATAGAAAAATTAAAATGTTGATAAGATTTAAGTCTGGCTGTTATTCTTAATAAGTTATTAAATTTCAAGAACTTTGACTCCCAATATTCTTTCAAAATATACTCTTAGAAAAAGTGCGTAGTTTCTTAATTTTCAACTCTATTTTAGCAAGTATAAGTTTAAATTGAATTATTTCTGTTCTGAAGAAATACTACTTAAGAGCTTGTTCTATTAAAATGTTGGAACATCAAGATATTGGAATAAAAGATTGAGCTTAAGTGTTAGCAAGCTATTTTGTTCTTAGCATCAACCAACTGCAGAATATACCAATTGTTCACATACTTGCATGTTTATCTGCCTGACTGACAAGTGCATTTGATAAATCACGTCTTCTGTAAAAACAGGAAACTTTTGCTTCCACCTGTCCATTTGCAGTCTGTAAAAAAAAGTAGAATTTATAGTAGGAGCAATAATTGAGCAAAAGCAGAAACATCTTTGGCCAAGGGGGGTTACTCATTAACTTTAAATAGGGGGGTGTCCATGCCAATATTTGGGGTCTGAAGTCTTAAGGTTATTCAATATTTGGGGTCTGTGAATCATAACATAGACAATAATTTAATATTTGGGGTCTGCAAATCTGAAGGAAGAATCATGCAATTTGGTGAGATTCATTACAATGACCCATCCAACTGCCAAGAGCTTATAAATTGTAAATTGTCATGAAATTGATGGCTTAACCCGAGAAAAAACAATGTAATTTATAAAATGTAATAGGACCTGAAACGGGCTGTAAACAGCAGGGAAACTAGCTGAAACTGCCTGAAACCACTTGAAACCAGCAGGGAAACTAGCTGAAACTGCCTGAAACCACTTGAAACAGAAAGTTTCAAGTGGTTTAGACAGAAATACCTTGCTTTTTCATTGGAATCTGAATTAATTTAATTTATCTTCTCACTGTCCTGCAAGCTGATTGGTGACCAAAGAACAATACACCTTTTCAAATAAGGGCCTCGTTTTCAAAAAAAAAATTAAATTTTGTCACAGAAGCATTTCAACGTCTGATTCGAAATTAGAACCTTTGTTTTCATTTTTGGGCAAATTTTTACGCTTCTAGTCCTTACATTGTTCATTTTATAGCGATTAAACATTTGAAAAGTTATAAAGGATTTGACAGTGAAAAATAACTAAGGGCGTAAAATTTCACCCCGAGCGATTTTTCACGGTCAAATGCTTTATAAATTTTCAAACTTTTCGTTGCTATATAATCAACATTGTAAGGACTAGAATCGTAAAAATTTGCATCAACACTAAAATGAAGGTTCTCAATCTGAATCTGGGGTCAAATTTTTCGTACAAACAAATTTTCGTAAATTCTGAAAATGAGGCTCTTAGTTGAAAAGGTGTATACCAAATTCAGGTCAACTTTTCCGATTAGTTGGTGTACTTCAATTTGCATCTGGGTATAAAGTCTGCCTAAGTCAATTGTTTCAGTGGCATTTATATACTCTGAGGGATATCCGATGAAAAAAGCTTCTATGACCAAAAAGTTTTTACTTTTATCAAATTTGTTGCTATCTCATTTTTTATTTCAAATATCTGCTTATTAGATGGGGAAAGTCTTGGCAGAAGTTATTTCTAACCTTTTGGGAAATATGTCACAACTTTGAAAAACATCTACAAGCAACCATTGACACAAATGTTTGATCTATTCAAAGAAGACCCCCAAGGGGGGGTGCAAAATCACGCAATCACACGCAGTTTTTCGGCGATTCATGCAATCACACACTATAAAACTTCATTTTCATGTGCATACAACTTCAGGCATTGCTCCCTGAAATTTTGAGAAGGATCAATATTCAGGATGTTAAATTCGTATATCTTAAAGGATGGCTTTGAAAAATTCTTTCCATGACGAGTTTGTAACGGAACACACAAAATTAAGATTTTAGGGGACCTCTTCAAAGAGATATCTGTGAAGGGATTAATTACCTTTGTAAGTTCTTCTATCCTTCGGATCTGGTATGGATGACTAGGTTGGGTTTCAACATAAACATAATCTGCAATGGAAAGGATTTTGTTTAGTCATCTCATGCAGATCAATGAATCCTTCACAATTTCAAGCTGACAAATGTGAAACATGACACAACAAATTAAGGGCATTTGAAATATTAATGTGCTTGAGCTGGAAAAAGAAGCTCTCTGAGGGATTCTAACAAGGAAGCCCAGCTGTTTGCGGAAGGGAACATGGTAACCACATCCTAAAAATCTATTTCAAAATATCTCCATTTAGGTACTCGTTATTTTGCAAAAGATCATGGAAAATGTGGAAGTGCAAAAATTCAGCAATAGATCATTTCGGTATGACGTCAGACAGCATTAAAATTTTCGAAATCACATGATATCGAGTTTTCGATATGAAAATCTTATAAAGCAGCCAAAACTTAGTTTAGATACAAAGTTTCACTGTCCTGGCACTTGTGTTCTTAATTTTATGAGCATTCTATGTTCCCGATTTCATAAAGGCTTGACCACAAAAAATGAACTTGGTGAAACTTTTTACTCCACACGGTCAAAGCCCTTATAAAATCGTGAACTTTGAATGCTCATAAAATTGATTATACAAGCACTGAGATAGCAAGACTTTGCACCTAGACTAATTTTTTGGTGCTTTATATGATTTTCACTTCAAAAAGTGATATCTTGCAATTTCGAAACTTTTTTTTCTACCGAAATGATCTATAAATTGTAAATATATGCTAGATATTGCAATTAATGTATGGGTAGATAAAGTACATTTCCAAAGGAAATCACTATATGTTTGCACAGTTCATAAAATTGGAACCAGGTGCAAAATTCAAAATATGCAGCGGTTTTGGAGGCAGGTATGGGGTGATAAGGGGATGAAGAATAGCTGGAACTGAAGGTGCTGTGGCATTGTACTCTGATCTAGCTGGCTGTTTTGCCAGAAGCTCAGTAAGGTTGGGGTTAGAGCCCCACCTACAGTAGCATCACAGCCAGGGTCAAGGTCTTGATAAGTTAACCTACTACAGAGATCCTAGTAACTAGCGTAAACACACCATTTCACTTTCACTTTCACCTTCACCAACAATAAGAAACAGGCAGGGCTTAAACAAAGCCAGGTGTTTAGCTTGAGACCTCTTTTATGTTTTTAAAAGACTTTATTCTCCTCCCTCCCCTCCCTAAGATTTTCTCTCAGATTCTAGGGAATCGCCACTTCAAATTTTTTAGAAGGGGGCATGCCCCCCAGTCCCTGGGGGTTTGGGTTTTCATAATCACCAATGCTCTTATGTATTTCAACTTCATTTTTATTTCAACGTCATTTTTGCAGATTTAATTTTAAGTCTTGAAACGTTTCATTCAAGACATTTCAATTCTTTGATTTTTCTCAAAAATTTCAAAAGTTTCTTTGATTTTTCTCAAAAATTTAAAGTTGAAAAAGCTCATGGAATACCAGGGTGAGTCTGACCAATTTTCTGCATCGAAGATTGTGCCAAAATATAAGGGCTCAGTACGGAGGAAACCTTTCTTTGCACTGAAGATCTTCTGGTAATATGCACCCAAATTCACCCTGGGTGGAATGGAATAGGCCCTGCTTAGCTAATGAAGCTTTTTGGGAAAGTAATTTGTCATTTAGAAGTAGAAACAATATAATTGATGGGAAATCCACTGAATGAGTGAATGGGTAACATTTTGATTGAAAGATTGAGTACCTTTGAATATCTGTGACCAAAAATTAGACGCATCAGACGATTACAGAATTATTAGAAATATTGGTGGGCGATGCTTGTTGGCAGAACGATTCAGCTCCAGACGGGAGGCGGCCTTCCGCGGTTTCAAAATGAGCGAGCGGCCTGCGGTAATAAACTCCATAGGTACCCCACACGAGACAAAATTAACGGATAAAGAATAACTAAAACACCCTAAAAATACATCATAATGTAAGGGCAGTATCACAAGATGTGTTCACAAGTTTCATTACAATTCCAAGATTGCTGGAATCGCCAAAATTTGATTGACAAAGTCGATTTTTTATGAAAGTCAAAAAGGACAGACGACGACTTTCGGTCGCACGGTTCCCAACTTACCTCCCACACGATAAATATTGGATGCCGGTAGAATCTTTGACACAGGGGCAGAAGACTCGTAGCTTGACTTGTGTTTAGACATTTTCAGAGCAATATTAGACTGTTTATTTCAGTGCCATTGCATATCAAAGTTCTTTAAGCATCGAATTTTGCAGGAGAAAGCAAAACTGTAATCTTATCACAAAAGACAATATGGCAGTCATGCAGTTTTGCCTACGTCATCAACCCCCCTCGAAGATAAAGCGAAAATCAAACAAACAAAGAAAATAGTTCATTGGAATCCTGTCGGGTTGTTTTGTCCGAATACGGACACTTATGATATCACTGAGACAGTGTGGTTCAGTGTGGCTGTTGTCCTGCTTTCTGAGGTTCCTCTACCTGGACCATGAATGGCACTTATTATTATTATAAAGGTCCATTAGCAGTACAATGCAATATCGGGGAAGCAAAAGCGCAAACTCCTCCCTTGCGCCCCTAAAAACGGCAACTTGTGTCTTCCACAGCCAAGCAACGTTAACCGCACCGCTCTGGGTACTGGGTATGAATGGCTGTTTAGTCAATTGTTTCCATTTGTTTCAGACGCTTGTACTCTGAGGAGTGTCAGGAGAAAATAAGCTTTTAAGTACGATGTTTCCTCTGTTTATCGCAATTTTGAAGTTCTGTACAACTCAAAAGTAATCTGAATCGAACCTGATTACAGTAACATTTTTATCTTCATCACATCACATTATCTGCAATATTATTTGGTAGACCTTGGTGCACAAGTCAATTACACTTCTTTTAAATAAGCAACCGTGCAATAAGCAACTAGGGCCAGGCCTTATTTTAAGTAAATTTTATCACTGCACATTTGCACAAATTAGGTATAGAATCAGAAATGAGTTTGAATCAAAATGCAGCGGATTTTACGCAGGGCCGTCCCTAGAACTTTCAAGCAGGGGGGGGGATTGCCGAATTTCAATTTGTTTAGAAGTGTGGGGGAACTTAAAAATAAAAATATTCACAAAAGACTCACTCGACTATCTAGCGGGTCCGGGGCATGCTCCCCGGGAAAATTTTGAGAATTATTGATCTAGAATCACTCTAATGACCATTTCGGGACCTATAAATTACGATTTGAGCCACTATCCAGTTTGCCCATCCAATAGAGATCGACGTTAAGGATGACTATGACTGATTAAATTGATTGCGGGATGTTGCAACCTCATAAGCTTTAGAGCTACTGGACCATTAAGAAATAGAGGTGTTCAGGTATACATACAGTAGACTGTCGTTAATAATCAGTCATAAAGTAAGGGCTGGGTTGGATGTATGATACTCAATAGTGCTAATTATTGTGAAGACCCAAAGACGTCGTCAAAATTCATACACAGGTCACAAAGAAGACACCAAAGTTCTAAGCGATTTATCTTTCTTGATCCGTCCTTTTTGCATGGGAAATTGTTCCTTTAACTAACTTTCAAATGCTAGGTAATATATACAACAGGATAGGACTTTGTTATCGTTCAGTTATAATATGATACGATGCAAGGAAGTTCCAATGAGGTTATTGCTTGCGATAGAAATATTTTGGACCTAAGTTCTGTCAGCTGCCAACAACGCCTGCATTAGAGAAAAGTTGCCAACAGGCTTGAGGCCAGGCGGGTGCCGCACCCCCATAGCGACGGCGCTAATTGTATAGTCCCTGGAAAATGTTGAGAGTTGAGATTGCTAGAACGGCATTGTCGGCCAATATTAATAAGAGAAAGCCAGAACAAAGAATGCAAAAGAACAGCTAAGAATGCTATTTATACAGCAAGTCGCAAATCACTCTCACTGGATGCTTCTTTCAGATTAGCTTGATCAGTTTTTTTCTGACATTTGTTCTTGTATACTTAAATGGCTTACTTTTTTGCAAGGTCAATTTATTACTGCACATTTTTCCATTTATCACTGCACAATTTTGTTTTATCACTGCACAAATTGGTTATCACTGAGCCTTAAAATAAGGCCTGACTAGGGCTGAAGTGACGTGAACATTAAGCAACTCGAGGGCTAAATTGAATTACTGTAAGCAACTAAGAAGTCCAACAACCAAGCTTATACGCTTTCTTGTGGTTAGGAAATTGTTCGCTCTTGTGTTTTGCATGTTGAAGTTCGTTAAAAGCTAACGTTTTTCCACTTACTGTCTTCCAAAAGTCGTGTTGTAGACCTAACAGCTGACGATTTTGACCCGCAAAGTCAGGGGTGGTTGTTAGGTAAAAAAAAATGTTAAGCAACTTTTCAGCAACTTTGAGGGAAACAGATTTGAAAATCCAGGTAGAATAACCACCCCTGGTAATGTATGTACAGAGCAGTGGACGGTGTGCAGTACAGTGGAGGGATATCGTCAGTACGGTGGTGGAATATCATCAGTACGGTGGAGGATATTCAGTACAGCGGAGGGATATCATCAGTACAGTGGAGGGATATCATCAGT
>JAADKT020452186.1:0-13951 GCA_011763395.2 Chrysaora chesapeakei
ACCTCGGTGCATTCTTCAGAAACCTTAAACGGATCACAACGTCATCCGTAAGCATATTCCTGGTTAATATATTTTTGCATATAGAGTTTAGGGTCATATTCAAATTATGATTTCTTTGTTAATGAGTATGGAAATGGAAACATTTGTCATCATTGCTTCTCTGCCTGGTTCTGTGGCACACAATAATTTTGCCCTTTGCAATAATAAAAGCTTGTGACAAAAAGTTGAATTACTTGTACAGCTAGTTTATGAACTTACTGGTTTTATGCCGGTTATCACACCAACGTAGCCAACGAAATGAACAGCTTTGAAAACAACTTTGCTTTGTTTCTGAAAAACAATACATGGACATTTATACAACGGTGGTATGAAAATCTGAAAATATTAGAAACCGTTGCCATTTTGCATTAGAAAAGGAAGTTTATATCGACAATGTTACCTGGTACACGACATTCACAATGAGTGGTCTTAGAAGTTCACTAATGGACCAAGTATCATTCTTCATGTCCCAGCTAAAACAAAGAACGCAAATTAGTTAGATGTGTGATGTGCAACAGTTAGGTAGCACGTTTTACACAAATTTCAATGATTTAACTGTTAATGTATACCGCTGGTGCTTGGCAAGAAAAAGCTATACAGCGTTGGTACAGGAAAACGCTTCAATATAAGGTTACTGCATAACCTTTGTAATTTTGAACTTCTTTAAATGCAGTTTGCAACTTGCGATCGACAAATTGCAACTGCAACTGGAAGAACAAAGTCCTTTGTTGCTTGTAGCTTCTGAACCCTTTGAATATAAGTAAGGAAGAAGGCTGTTGTGCAATACAAAATCAACAAAATAAGGCATACATACCCCATCAACAGACCAAAATCAAGATTACGTGCGTGGAACATTTTTCCTACAAAAAACAACATATACGTTGGGTATTAAACTAGGAGAAACAGTATTGTTCACACGAAGTGTGCAATTTCTTCCATGCTTAAAATTTTTTAGTATCACATTATATGGCATTAACATTCAAAAGGAACAAAAAGTAGTGATTGGGGTAAGAAATTTAAAACTGCTTGTACCGGTTTCATCTTGACCAACTATAGATGTGCAAACTGTGAAAATCTCGTAGAAAATGTTATACAGGACAACTTCACCTGGAAAAAAAATTATAACAAGTATAACATACATTTTATGAGTTGATATCTGGTATCAGATGTTTATTGCAAGCAGCCTTCGATGGTGAAAATCATCCACAGTCAATTTTTCCTTGACATGCTTAGTTACACGTTAGCATGCAAGAAAGGAAGCAACCTTTATTTGTTTACATAGGTTTGCGGTTCCAGCAGATTTGACCTGCAGCTGTGCTCTTAGATTGATATTCTAAAATGAATACCCTGAATACTCATTTACAAAACTTGGAACGATGGACAAGTCCGTTGTTTTTTGTTAACTATAGGCATGTAGAAAGTGGTATGAGATTCGAACTCACGAATTACCAATAGTGAGAAGAACCATTCGCTACAAACACCTTAAATTGCCCGAACTACCGTTGTTATGTTTTGAGCAGTATTGGATTAAAGCACAAGAAGCTGATAGAATAGAATCAAGAGTTTAAACAGGATCATAAAGATTTACCAAGTTCTATCCCTGTTGCAGTAGAGATGCCTCTGATTTCATCTTGATAAGGTTGTGGCAACCTTCCAACAATGAATTCCTTTAGATATAAAAAAATTACAGATGTAAAAAGGCAAAATAGGATGGTAATCAGGAATCCTAACACGCCACAGATGGAAGAAGTGAGCTTCAGAGTAATATAGTTTACAAAAATGGCTTAATGTCATGTGGGCATTTTCATGCATCTTTAGTAGGCATCTCGGTGGAAATTTTTAGTAAAAGCGAAAAATTTGTACAATCTGATGGAAGAAGATGAAGTAACTAACAAGAAAATTGCTACAGTGGGTATCAAAAAAGTGATAATGTGTACGATAATTTGAAGAAAGATAAGAAAAGTTGGACAATCTTTTTTGCTTTGAAGTAAGGAAGTTGCGCACCACAAATTCAAAAAACAGTGGCGTGATCCCACTTAGTCACAGGACTCTGAAGGATTTCAAGATGGACCAAGCAATTGAATATCCATCAAAAAATAGGATTATGAGTGTTTTTACCATAAGAATACACCTTTTCAACTAAGGGCCTCATTTTCAAAAATTGTGTCACAGATGCATTTTGTGTCACAGAAGCAAAGCAGTTGTCAAGTTAGTTAGTTAGTTAGCTAGTTAATTATTTAGTTAATTAGTTAGCTAATTTTTAGTTAGTAAGTTAGTTAGTGAGTTCGTTACATAGTTATGTAGTTAGTTAGTGAGCTAGATAGTTAGTTAGATGTCAGATTCGAATTCAGCACCTTCGTTTTAGTGTTTGGGCAAATTTTCACACTGCTAGTCCTTACGGTGTTGTATTTATAGGGATTAAAAGTTTGAAAATGTATAAGGGATTTGATCCTGAAAAATGACTGAGGGTGTAAAATTTGACCCTGAGCGATTTTCACAGTCAAATCCTTTATAGACTTTCAAACTTTTTGTCACTATAAAATCAACAGCGTAAGGACTAGAAGTGTAAAAATTTGCATCAAGACTAAAATGAGGGTGTTCAATCTGAAGCTGGGGTCTAAAATTTGTACGACAAAATTTTCGTAAATTTTGAAAACGAGGCTCTTAGGTGCGTTATAGCACTTTAGTTCTAAATCAATACACATACCAAGCCTTTGTCGATAATCTCAAGAACCTTAGTAGAAACAAGCTTCTTTATTTGCCCAATGAGAGCTTGCAGCTACAAGAGATGTGATGAAAGTGGGTTAGAAACAACGGTAGGATTTTCCCCGATGAGGGGGCTAGAGTTCCCCAACAAGGGGGCTGTAGCCCCCCCTAGCCCCCACCTGGCGCCACCCCTGCATCAAAGTTTTGCATATTGGAAAGTTCTCATTTGGAACCAAACTGACATGTAGATGGGTCTTAATTTGGGGCTCTGGTGGGGGGTTGTGTCCAAAGGGAAATTTACCTGCAGCTTTTTGGGAGCAACTAGGTGTGTCCATCTATCTTTTGGAGCAAGGTCAAGATTGACAATTTCATCAGGTATCAGAGTGCTATGAATGAAAAAAGTTTTTTAAGTTAGAAAATTTAGAAATCTAGCTAGATACATATGATATTTTTCATAACAAAAACTTTTCAAGTGTATCTTGTCTTGGAGCAAAAAAAACAAATCTAGGAATAAACCTTTCATTTGGAGGATATGCGTCTACAGTGCAAGTCTTTTGATCCTACAAAGAAGAAAATATAAATTAATTAATATGAGAATGTAAATCCTTTCACTTCAAAAATGGGCTTTCACTTTTCTATCTCGTTTCCCTTTCCGTGTGGTTGTGGCCTAGCCTACATTGGTTGGCCTAAGCTCGGGCCTAAATCATAACACCGTAAATACTAGAGGAAAAATCTGTCGTGTATGTCTGTAAAAACACTTCCTATTACCTGGGCAAGCAATGCACCAACAAGAGCTGACAAAGTGAAAAATAAGAGAACGAAACTCCTCATTTTCAGGCCGAGCTTCTTGCTTTTTCCCTGCCAACTTTTGTAGAAGTCTCGTGACTGTTGTTTTGCCACTGCCAACCTGCCAAGAGAACTTGCATAATCTTGTCAGTCTATTTTTATCAAAGGGAAGTGAAATATAACATGTATTATTTTATGAGGATCTTTGGAGCTTGGCGGAATCGATGGAACTCTGTTTCCGAGACACAGTAAGATGCGACGCCTCAGCCACATTGTCTCGGCATTGTGGATGCAAGTGGGGAGCATTCATCTCAGCACCGGATCAGATGTTTTTGCTTTTGCTTTGCAGTTACAAATAGACCACGCTGGCTGGGCTGACTGACTTAACAAATCGGTAGATGATGGGATGTAACAAATCCATCCTATTTGTAGGTCAGGTCACAATAGAATGTCATTTAAAATCTACTTTAGCTAAAACCTTTGACTGGATTTCCGATTTTGAGCGCGTGGACGTGGTATTGAAAATATTTCGACGTGATGGCGTGAAACGGCGAAAATGTTGACGTGATCGCGTGATTGAAAGACCTGGTTGGGGGACCACAATAGAGACACACATTTGGTCCAGCACCCTTTGCCAAGCCGAAGTATACCCGTAGTATTTCCTCTAATAAACGCGGCCCCTCTTATAAACGCCACTTTCTATTAAAGGCCGCATTCTGAAAAGCGGCGTACATTAGAAAAAAGACCAAACAAGAAATAACAAATAATTTATACGAATTTTACTTGTTTTCTATCAACAAATTCTTCTTCATTTTACCACAACGTGAACACCTCTTCAGTGAACTCTACAGTACATTTTCACACAATCTTTTGTTTTTGGGAAAGAAAACCTTGTTTAGAGTCAGTTTATCTCTTCTCCGATTTCTCGTGTTGTAATAAACGCCGCCCTCTATTAAACACCGCATTCAAAGGTTTGATTTTGTAATAAACGCCGCGGCGTTTATTAGTGGAAATACGGTATTCCAGACAATCCTACACATTTTTCGGGCGCCCAGAACCCTGAGACGATGGCTTTTTGGCTCAAAGGTTTTCTTTGGCAACTCTTGACTCTGCGGCTTTACCTAATTTGTAGTCTTGCACCTTTGCAGTATGATTTTACGTCAATTTAAATACGCATTCTACCGACGAAAACTTCGGATTGAAATGCTCGAAAGGTAAAATGAAAAATTTGGCAAAATAATGTATTTGATTCTCCACGAAAACAGATTCGAACAGAAAACGCAAATTAATGAAAGCCCTCTGAAATGTACCAAAATATACTTGCAGCAAAAAATAATTCTATTCAACAGAAAAATACATTTTTATAAAATTTTTAATTACATTCTTATCTTCATCAAAATTCATCTAAATTTTGAGCAGGAAAAACAGTCTGTTCATTATCAGTACTTTCTTCTTTTTCGAGGTCTTTTCCAACTTTTCGATTGATAGCTTCTAAGATCTCGTTTGACTTTATCTCAGGACATAATGTTATTATTATCAATTCCATGAGGATCTAAAAAAATAAACAAATTAGAAGAGCGAAGAAGTGACGGGAAGACTAATGAAGAAGACAGCAACGAGACAAAAAGTTCTCGTTTATTGAGGGTGTAATAGTTTAAGTTTCTCAATGACTGTTACTTGCTTTAAAAGCAAGTAGCGATCAAACGGCTTCATGAATACTAGAACTTTTTCAGCTTAATCGAGACTGATATAAAAACTACCACCGCCTGGTACACTGGTTATACGCGACCTTAAAGTGCAATACAGCCAGGTATACTGGTTATACTTGACGTTAAACCACGTTAAACTGCCATACAGCCTGGTACACTGGTTATAGGTGACGTTAAACCAAGTTAAACTACCACATAGCCTGGTATACTGGTTATGCTTGACGTTAAAGTGCCAAACAGCATGATATACTGGTTATACGTGACGTAAAACAGCAATACAGCTTGAAATACAGTAGAGGAGGCTTAAAGAGCTTTTCCAAGTGAAATCCATAGCAGTTATATAAAGGGTTTTTACTCACGTAAAACAAATGCTTGTTTGTTTTGATATCTTGGAAAGCTTCAAATATCTGCAAAAAGAAAAACAATACTATTAAAATCTTCATAAAGTGAATTACATTTGAAAGCTGGTTACATAACACTTTGCGAAATCTTGGGAATACGTGTGCCTAAATTTCGGACCAGGGAGCGCTCCGGGTAAAAGTAGATGCCATGATCCCTATACTCTACGCAATTCTTAGCTCCGCCATACACGGGAACGTATCCTAGGGAGATACGTCGCGGTAGCCTTCGTTTACACGGTTGCACATAGCCTGCGCGCAGATTCAACTGGTTACTAAGAACGTGTGTTTAGTTGAATTAAAAATTTCATGATCGTGTCCCTCTATCGCTCTATGTGTGTGTATATATCTGGTCCACACGTCCACATCGTCCACATGAATTTCGACTCCCTCTTTCTCTCTATGTGTGTGTATATATCTGGTCCACATGTCCACATCTTCAACATGAATTTCATCTCCCTGTATCTCCCTGTGTATGTATGTGTAGGTACGGAGAGACACACACAAACTATGTATCTTTATATGTATGACGCATATACCGGTGCTGCGTAGGTGAAGATTCGTGCCTGAGCCATCGAAGGATAGCCCCGATGATCCGCTCCCGTGTAAATGCATTTCAATCGTACCCATATCGTTCCCGTGTATGATACGGATGGATCTTTTGGATCAGTGTCATTTTCACTCATGTAAACGGGGTCTAACTCCCCTATCGCTCCGAAATTTTAGCACCGTTGTGAAAAAAGATTTAGCTGTGAAGTAGTCACTCTCAAATCACTAGGAAAAACATTGCCCCGTGCTTCCTTAGCTCCCCAACACGACACGTCATAATGCTTCACCATAAATCCCAGCCAAAATGTAAGGGAACTAGAAGCATATGGATAGCCTTACGTTAGAAAAGTTTGAAAGATCATTACCTTCATGAATCCGAGTTTGCTATTTCGCTTGCCAACTAAATTTGAAAGCACATCTAGAAAGGAAAAGGTTATTTCTAGTTAAAAGATTTATCCATACCTAGAAAAAGTACTAATATGATAACAATTGTCAAAACAACATAATATTTCAAAGCTAAATTGTCAACACAAACCAGGGATATTCTTTCTCATATTTTCTTTAGCTTTTTCTCTCGTTCTCAATTTTTCCTGAAAAATATGATTCTTGATTCAGTTTAGCCGCCATTAACCCTCGGGGAGTAAGGGACTTTGTGCAGGATGGAAAGACTGACTTAAACACCAGGAAAACAGAACGTATCATTGACGAATACAGTACGAAATGACAATGCTGAAGAAAACAATAAGAGATGGACATGCTGATGAATACAGTACGGGTTTATAACGTTGACGAATACAGTTCGAAATGAAGAGAATACTGACGAACACAATGTGCAAGAACATGCTGTCGTGAATATTGTACGAAATGGACATGCTGACGAATATACAGTACGAAATTAGAATGCTGACGAATACAGTTCGAAATGAAGAGAATTCCAACAAACACGATGTGAAATTAACACGAAATGAGAACGCTGACGAATACAATAAGAAATTCATAGACATGCTGACGAATGGAGAAATCAGATTAAAATGAACCTGCGACTGACGAAAACGAAAAGACGTGGAGATGCTGGCTAATGAACTGTATATAGATGGCCTACTGTCTTTAAAACTTTATTTTCCTTATTATTCTCTGTATAATCTGCACAAAACTGTGCCTGGTTAGTAAGACTTGAGATAAAAATTCTCAATACAATATGAAAAAAAAACGCTAATGATGGTGACTTGGAATGAGGAAGAAGGAATGAAATGTAAGCAAGATAGTTGCACAGACTGACTATTGGTTTCCTTACCAAATCCGTCCTCTGCGGGTATGGTGGTGCAAGTCTTCCGCCTGGCCAGAATGAATCTTTAAAATTTGCAATATAATATACAAGCATTGATTCCGAAACAAGCCACTCAACGAATTCTCTAACATGTCTGAAAAATATAAAAATTAAGTATGTTACAGATTTATATGACGATGAAGGAGAATACCCCGTTCAATATAAATTGCTTTTTTATACAAAACTTTAACAGTGTAACGAGCTATTTTGCAACAAAAACATAAGGAAAAATCAGGGTGCTTTGAATTAAAGCAACATTGTGCCATAACATGCAATATATCATGGTGCAGTAATATCTGAAGTAATATATCATGCTACACTCTTTGTAACAATATTTTTATAAGAACACAAGCCAGGGCTGGCCTTATCATAAGCCCTAAGCAGATCGACTGAATATGAAAGTGAGACAATCAGACCGAATGTTAAAAGAACGTGAACAAAGAAGTAAACGTGCCTCGTTTTTTCCTGATCTACAGTACCTGATCTATAGATAAAAAAATACTGTTTGAATCATTATTTATTAATGAACCTGTTAATCGTTCCTCCAAACGTCACTTGTACGAAAGTAATCAGTGTTCGTCTCAGATACTTGAAAACTAAAGGAGAAAAAAATCTTTAGTCAAATATCTCAAGCTTGAAATGTATTAAATGTATTACGTGACCTTCGCCACGCAATCCTTAGTGAAATATTGTATTTCCTTGAATGAGCATCCTCTTTCAAGAATATAAAACTCCATTACCGGGGGTGTGCTTTCTCAATGGGTACAAGACGCTCAAAAAATACGTTTTTATTCTACTACGAAGTTTGTGGGTAAAAAAACTTTACTTACCTCCTTTCAGTTCAAAAATCTCACTAATCAAAGAATAAAGAGGCTCAGCAATGGAGTCTTTTCTGTCAGTAGCGCTTGAAAAAAAGAAGGAAGTTTTGATGAATTGAAAAGTCAATGGTTGGTTAAGATCTGTTTGATATACAGAAAACTATGATATTATTCTTTTGACACTGAAATAAACCTCTCAAGATTTGAATTTCTTTAATCCAGTTATACTGTAGCTAAAACATCGTTCAAAGTGAAATTGGGGCTTTCGTCTTACGAGCTTCAGAGAGTTGCACGATGTCAAGGCCAAGGGTGTATTCTGGTAACCCCTTTTTTGCAGACCCTCCAAATTCTCACAACGTTAAAAATAGCAGTTAAAGCTTCCTATACAAAAAAACATAGTTGTCAAAAACAGGAGGCTGCCCAGAAAGAGCTCGAATAAAACTTTTAATTTTAACTTCCTTTAATTCTAACTAAAATTTCCTTCAAGGAAAAATGCAGATGTATTTAGCTACCTTTGAATACAGACAGCACATATAAGGACACCTACCCTTCTTCTATTCCTGCATCCTAAAAGAAGAAAAGGAAGAGTTATTGCATTTAGAATAAAGTACAAGATAAACACAAGTAAGAAATAAAGAGCCACAACGTATAAATTGATAATAAAGCTCACGTTAGCAAAGACTCCAGTACATAGAGCATAGAGCACCAAATTGAGACAATATTAGGAAGATCTCTATTGAATCTACTAAAACAGAATACTTACTATTTCTTCTGCTTCTTCCACGGAATCTGATAGAATTTCAGGAAACTGGATCTTTTTCAAAGACCTAGAAATTATCAATCAGTATTAATAACAACAGTAATAACAATTTTATAGGTATCGACAGAAGAGCCTTCTCTGACTATGGTCGACCGACTTACTCGCTTCCTTATCAGAAACAGTTTACAGGAAGGATATGGCGCAAAAAGGGGGAAAATTTAAACATGCCATTAAACACATACAATACCACCTATAAACAGATTAAGAGATTAGAGAGAAATAGACTATGCTTACCCTTTGATCGACGATACAATCGAAAATTGTTTCTTCTCTTGTGCTGTTCTACAAGCAAAGAAAATGAAATACGTATAGTCGCCTTGCCTCTGACTTACAGTATAACAATTGAGAAACAGATGTCAGTACGTTTTGGCAAAAAGTAGAGAGTTCTCAATCCTAAATTACCTACCCTGCTGGAGTCTGTCCTCTAAGCTGTTCAGGACTTGGACTAAGAAACAAATACAGCTCCTCACTTTGGTATACTCGTTCGTCTTGTAGTAAAATCTAGAGATTAAAATTCACAATAGAATCAATAAAAGAACCTTATAATCAAGCACCAACACTTGAGAAAAATGCAAAGCAACCCGCGCTGCGATTCCAGTAAATAATGGTTTGACAGAGACACTAAATGGTATTTACGAACCGTGAGATATTCCTGTAGAGAAACCCGCAATGTTTCCAAATCTGTGGCATCGTATTTTCGATTGAAGAACCATTTTTTGGTAGCTACAGGCAGCTCTTTACTCATCCAAGCACAGCACTGAAAAAGAATCATCATCCAAAAATGAATCTTCAACTTCATTAAACTAAGGTCAAGGCCAAGCAATCAAACATTGTTGGCCAAACATACGAGACTTACTTAGAAGCAATGTTTGCCCGTTTGGAAACATTTTAAAAATTTCTCAACAAACATTTTCCAAACATTTTCGCTGAGCGAGTTCTGCTTGCCAAGCAATGTTTTGTGATGTTGCCAAACGGTCAGATCTCAAGCAAATCTTGAATGTTTGACCAACAATGTTTGATCGTTAGGCCAGGACCTAAACCAACAGCGTCTCACAATTACTAGAACTATATGGTCACAATTAGCGGCATGTTTCTTGACGTTAAGAAGTTGCAAGAAAGTTATAGGAATAAATAACTGAAAAATGCAAATATTTTGGAGAATGGAGTAAGAAATGAACATGGTCACCAACAGAATGAAATATCATGCTGACGAATACCGTAAAAAAAGCGAAAATGCTTTTATAAACAGTAGAAAATCAACATGCTGATGAATACAGTATGAAATGAACATGCTCACGAATGCAAAGCGAAATGATAATGCTGATGAATACAGTATGAAATGAACAGGCTGACGAATACAGTATGAAATGAACAAGCTGACGAATACAGTATGAAATGAACATTCTGAAGAATACAATCAGAAATGAACATGCTGACGAATGCAGTATGAAATCAACATGCTGACGAATATAGTATGTAATGGGTCTGCTCAAGAAAAAAGTTGGAAATTAACATGCTGACCAATGCAATGAGAAATGAACATGGCCGACACTTATTCAAGCAATTGAAGATTGAAAACAGAAAAAAATTACCATTGCAACGCCAAACCTATCAACGTTATTGCCACAGCCTTAAAACGACCAATTACCAACCATTGATGTTGGGCCTGTCTAAAACTTTCAATGCTGCATGAAATAAACTAATGATGAAAAATAGCCTTTGCAAAATAACTCACATCTTTTAACTTGGAATGCAGTGTTTGGAAATCCCCCAGTTGTCTTGCAACAACCCACCCTGTGGACTGTGTCATGTCATCCATTTGTTTTTCCACTGCTTCGTCACACGATACACATATTACAAATAACGGACTTGTGTCGTCTTTTGGATCGAGCTACAAATATAAAGAATAACCATACATTCACAAAGGTAAAGGATCTTGTCCACTTAACATAAGAGACCAAATAGTGGACTTGATGGCAGTTCAAGAACTCTGGACGAGTTAAGCATTTGTAAGATGGTCTTAGATTATCTAAGATTGATAGAAATTCTGGAGTGGATTATAAAAAAATCATTGTATCAACTTCTTTTCCATCTAATTAATATGAACTAATAGAGATACGTCCTTGATTCCTGTTGGGTGTTCTAGCAAGCTTATATTATACCCTTGCATACCTGTGCATTAACCACAGTTGCTTTCCAGTACCCAAGCATTTCACACCAAAGATCTACGGAAAATCAAATGAGTCGGTAAAAGGTGATCTGGTTTGCAAAAACGTTTCATTTATTCAAAAGGAATTTACAAGCATCTAATAGAATTTGAAGAGACATGGGGATTAAGGAGCACTAAACCAAGCTGGTTTAGGATAACATAGAAGACAAATTTTAAAGGCCTCTTAATTTTCAGACACCAAGCTACAGCAAGAATGATACGTTAAAAAACAACTTTAGTTCTGTATACCCGTTCTTTCAATATGAAATTCCAGTTGTCTCCTTTCAGCTATAAGAGCCTCAACTTCACCCTCCAAAGCTTCTATTTCCTACCAAAAGAAAAATCAGTATTAGATGATAATCACAGCTTATTATGACAAGGCATTGCTATTCATCGGGGCGATGTTTCGAGAGAGCTCCGTTTCCCATCAACGAGCAATGAGAAATATGGTTAAGGAATGAACAAACAGTTATCACATTTGATTGCTTACATATTCTAGTAAACTAGACTATTCGTGACCTAAGAGCTGTAATTCGTGACTTGGTACAGGGCTGGCAGTACACTGGCGTATCATATCAAATATAGTTACTTGTCGCTCCCGATCTATACAATATAAACACGCCAAACAAGCCAATTGTCCAGGAGAGATTATTCTCTAAAAACCAAGATAGCAATCTTTTTGGCATCATTGAGAACAGTTCTGCTGTACGGTTGCCAGAAACAGCTACCCCAGGCTCAAGACATTAGAAAGCAGAATCCCTTCGACTATTCCTGTCTTTCCTGAATCTTGTAGCAAAGTATACATAAGGGCTGGGGCTATAGGCATGTAAAGCATCGTTATCAGTGGAGGTAGATTCTCAAATAGTCCTCTCCAAATTCTCAATGATAGAGCAAACGGTTTAGGTACCATGTTTATCAACAAGAAAGAAAAACACTGCTTACTTTTGGGTCTGCAGGCAGCGCACGTTTGCTCAGTTCAAGTGCTTGGGTCTGTAATAAAAGATAAGGAACAATGTTTCAATTAGATGTAGACAACATTCCTTAGGTAAGTAAGAGATTTCTGACATTTCAATAAAAAGACAGGTTATACCATAGCATTAGCTACATATTGCATAATACCTTAGCAGCTAAATTTTGATCAAGAATCTTCAATCTTCTTGCACTGTAATCATTCCTTTCTTCAATGCTGCTCGGGATGGCTAGAAATATAATTTCAACGACACTTCAAGTACTGTAAGCTCTCAATATCAAGACATTTATAGTTAATATATAACCCAAGGCTTACGAAACTCAGTGTAAGTATTATAATAGCAATTTTCTGTCTAATATCTCTATTGTACTTATTAATCTGATAGCAAGCAATATGAACAAATGAGGTTTGAACATAGTTTTTTTCTTACCTGCTTTCCATGCTTCTGTTCCACGCTAGAATGAAGTAAAACAACAGTGAATTTCTTTTATCAAGTAGTATTGCTATTTTCAAGCTAAGAATGAGAACAACAAATGTACCACTTCATGCAGAAACGCCACAATGGCACAATGCAGTGGATCAAATGCAGAAATTTATGATGTAGACTATGATGATAGCAAAGATTGGAACCAACGATGGTGATGGTGATGATGATGATGCTGAGGGAGATGATGATGCTTATGATGATGACGATGAAGACAATGATGATGATTAAGATGATGATGATGATGGTGATGATGATGGCGATGATAATATTGATATTTATGATGATGATGACCGATATGATGCTGAGGATGACGATGATGCTAACGATGATGATAACGACGCCGACAACGACGATAACGACGATTATAAAGAGGATGACAATGCTGATGATGATGATGATGATGATGATGATGATGATGATGATGATGATGATGATGATGACAATCAAAACTACAAAAAACATCAATAAAAACATACTCTTTCTCTGGTGATCATCCCATCATTCCAATTTAAAGCCAAAGTATCTTCTTCTCCTTCAGGCAAATGCGCACGAAGTTCATCCATCGCTGATTCAGATTGGCAAATATATTCCATATATTCTCGACTGAGCACGAAATCTCTATAGAATTTCTCTTCCATCGTGTGGTAGACAATTTTCTGAGCATCGAAAAAGTATTCAGATCCTCCTTTTCCTGATAGTAATAAAAATGTGTAAAAATGACATGAAATACATAGGTAGTGCATGATTACATGTATCCTACCTTTTCTCGTGTGATTCGTAAAAAAACTGGCCCAAACAGAATTTGCTTTTTGTCTGACGCTATCGTACGTAGACACTTACAGTAGATACTAACAAGGCCCAAGCAATATGACCCTAAATTGCTTAAGTAAATGAAAACTGCCCTTTTTCGGAACCAGTAGGCCTACCCATTCTATGAATCATAGGTACCATTTTCATCCAATATGAAGACCGCCAGCCGCTATGTGGTGCTTTTTGCAAAGGCCTTAAGTACTTCAACCCAGTTGCTCTGACTTGCTCCAGAAAAGAGATTATTAATTATGGCTAATGATTCTATATTAATTTCAGCAAATTGTGCACGGTAAAATTTAAAGTTTTTATAAGCAATCTACTTC
>JAADKT020453297.1:0-13948 GCA_011763395.2 Chrysaora chesapeakei
TTCTTGATATAGCTTTGGCAAAAGGCGGTCCAGAGGCTATTGCTGAAAGTTTCTACAGCACAATGAGAGCGCAACAGCAGCAAGGAGGCCAGTCGAATGAAACTCTGACAAGGAGAACAAAACTCAGCTGGTGCTTACCGTCTGTTAAGAACTGTAACAGCATAATTCGTGATAGTGTTAAATTATATCTGAGTGGAGATGATAAAATTCGTCCTCACAGAAAAAACACCTTTTTTCTAGAAGAGCAAAAGATTACAAGGTATCTAAAGTCATTGATCGAGTAGATTCAGATTTGGGTCGCTGCCCATTCTTGGTGTCGGATAAATGAAATGTTTTCTGTGACAGTTTTCAGTTTTCAAAAGAAGATTGATCAAGCTGAACTGAACTTTACTTTTGTTGAGTAATCATTTCTCTCTTACCTTGTTAGTTGTTGAAAAATGTTTTATCTTCCTTGTTTCTACTAGCAACCCATGTCTATGGTGTCTATTAGAGGACTCGTAGGGATTGGATTTGAATAAATATTCAGTGAGGTAAACACAGTTGTTAAAAATACTTGTTATGTTAAATTTTTCTTAATATAGAATAAAAGTATCTGAGAACATAGAGCTTATGACATCTTATTTCTGAGTTGGCTTCAATGATTCAAAAATTAAGCATTTTGTCAATGAATGAAAATGGCAATATGGAAAATGGAAGAAAATGTATGAAAAATAATCAAATACACGTTTGATCTTAAATGTACAAATGATTAATTCTTCTCCTTTATTTTCTATTAAGTTTAACTTCAGCTGGGTTTCTATGGCACGGCGCAAGATTTGAGATAACTTTTGATCACGTTTCTGGCCTTGGAGTAGCCCCTAAAATGAACCAACCTCTCTCCGGCGTAGAACTTACATGGGATGCACCCTGGCCATCAATAAACCGGAAATTCTGTTTTATTTGTCAAGAAGATTCAGGGGATCCACTGGAATGTCCGGCAAATAAGAGCACACATTGCGATAAAACAATAGGGTATAGAAGTGTAGGGGAACAGCTGAACAAATTTCAGAATTTGGGAGCTTTAACTTTTGGTCTTAAATCAAGAATTGGATCCATTGACTCCGATGAACTGGTTGAACAGTTTCTTTTAAAGGAAGCAAAATTTCACAAAAATGCAAAAATAGATATGACTGTTACCATTATGAGAAAAAAAGAAAATTGCCCATTAATGAAGATTCAGATAAAGTGTTAAGTCCTCCAAGCACACGCCTAAAGTACTGTGCAAAAAACTTCCAGCCAAAATGTTTCTTTTGTGATAGAGAAGACTCAGGTAGCAATTTGACTTAAGTTCAAACGCTTGGGCTAGATAGGAGAGTCCATCAAGCGGCAACCCAATTGTCAGATGAGAAACTTCTTGCTAAATGAAGTGAAGGGGACCTTGTCGCTACTGAAGCAAGATATCACAAACAGTGTCTTGCAGCACTGTACAATGGTTTAAGAGAACATGGTCGTAATTCAAACAAAGAAGACAGCGAGGAAAAAATTATTGCAGGAATAGCCTTAGCTGACGTAATTACTTATATCAAAGAATCAATTGAATCCTCCGATGCTGTTCCTGTATTTAAGCACTCCTAACACACTCTTACGGTGAAGACAAATTATTGATGATGATGGGAGGGCTTCATATCGAAATGGCATTTCAATCTGCGATAGGTGATTGGCTAGAGGGAAGCGGCTGGGTAGAACTACTTGTGAGGGCGCAAGTAAATACACCTGGTTGCGCAGAGTCTCTCCTTTCAGGCAACCAAGTTAAAAGGTCCAGATATGCTCATCAGACATCATGTGCAGGTCTTCATATTTTGCTTCGAAGAGCGTAGGAAAGAAGTGGAAATGGCATGCCAATGGATGCCTGGGTTTCAACACAGGAACATGAATCTGTTCAATTTAAGTTTCGGCATACAGTGATTGAGTTAGAATCAGTTCTTCTCCTTTTGGTTCAAAGTACTAGAGAGTCCGATTTTAACATTTTTGTCAGTGCATTACAACAAATTGCACCATGGATGTTTGCTTTAGACCATACTAACTTTGCCAGATGGTTGCCCGTTTTTAAAGCAGATCTGAAAAAACTTCCTACTAATCTTCCAGAGATTTATGATGAATTCATGAAGGGCAACTTTACTTGCAACAAGACCAATAAGAAATTTTCCTCGTTATCTGAAGATCAGGCACACGAACAGAATAATAAGCTGGTTAAGATTGAAGGCCGAGCATTGGGGATCCTAGATAATCACATATCACTAATGAAGTGGATGGTAGCTGGACCAGAAATCGGACGAATTTTGCAATGTTATGAATACGAAATGAAGAAAAAAGATGATCTACAGCACCATGAAGATTCTGATGCAAACGAAAAGTGTTTCAGAAAGGATACATTGTCATTCCTAGAATCTTTTGAAGAAGTTGGTAATCCGTTTGAAGAAGGGGATTTTCTGATCAATGTTGTAAGCAAGAATATAATGAATGAAGAAGCAGCTAATTCTGTTAAAAATGCCCAGGCCAAAATCAGTACAACGAATACGTCGAAAAAAGACTCACCAAGGGCAAAGTGTCAATATACGATGTCATTTCACAAAACAAATTAGAATTATTCCGGCAGAAGCAAGCAGTTCAAACATGATTGCAGGTTATTTGCTTCTTTGTACGTAGCATGCCAGGCAAGAGATGGTGATCTTGATGAATTTTTCTTGCACGAAAATCACGCATATCCTCCGTCTTTATCAGAATATGGCAAGTTAAGAAAAGGAACTAAAGCAGATTTTGCAAAAACATAGGAGCACAAAATTTGAATTTCCACAAGTTTCAGCAAAATTGTTGACAGGGCGGCCCTCGTTCAAATGACAAATCCCGCTGATTCAAAAACTTTTGGCGATTATGCATCAAAAGTGTTCGGCAAAAAAATCCTTCAAAACATAGAAAGTGAAAACCTAAACAGAATCAATGTTATGTTTGATAATATGTTTGTTATATTTTATATTTGATAGATATTTTAAAAACAGCATAAAATCAGAAACACGAGAAAGCAGAGGGAAAGGGTTCCGAAATTCAGTACTGGAAAAATTGCCAATATGCAAAAACTGGCCTCAATTTCTTCGTGTTGATGAAAATAAAGAACAACTTTTCCAACTTTTAGCAAATGAACTTTCAAAGAAGTATATCCCTGGAAAGGTGATCATCTCTTCATTAAATGAAAACGTGGTACACAATACACCTGTATGTACGGATACAATTTCCCCTTGCAATCACGAGGAAGCAGATACAAGGATATTTCTTCATGTAAAGAATGCTGCAGAAAACAATCATTCGAAGATATGAGTCCAAACCGTTGACACAGATGTTGTTGTTCTTGCGGTTGCAGTGTTCAACAGGCTTGGCATCGAGGAACTTTGGATTGAGTTTGGTTGTGGTAAAAATAAACGTTGGCTTCCTATTCACAGTTACGCCGAAAGCTTAGGGGAAAATGTTTGTTCAGGGCTGCTCTTTTGGTATGCCTTTGCAGGTTGCGATAGTGTATCATTTTTCGCTTGTTGTGGAAAGAAGACAACATGGGATGCCTGGAAAGCTTATCCTGAAGTAACTGAAACCTTTAAAAGGTAAGTTTAATTTGGATACTTAAGCATAGATTATATTTTATTATTATTTTCAGACATCTCTATTTATTAAAAGGAAAAAATGATTTTCCTAGTTGGCGTTGTTGCTTCTGAAGTTTTTGTAATGATATTCCATATTTACAGGCTATCTTTTCAAGCAACCCTCGAAGAGAACGACATAAAATATCTTCAGCGATTCACCATTCTCGTATATGATAGATCAAGTACTTTGGTAGACATAGATGATTGCCAACGATTCTTATTCACAACAAAAGTTTGAAGCATAGAAAGCATACCACCAACCAAGGATGCATTGATTCAGCATTCAAAGCGTGCAATACTTCAAGCTGGGTAAGTGTGCTGTTCAAATATTTCATATGATGAATCATTAAAAGTAGTACGTAAAAAAAGAACTGGCGCAGTACGTGAAATCAGACGACTTTGAAGGTTTTTTTATTCTTTAGTGTGATATGGGGTCAACCACTACAAAAGCTGCAGCAACTCCCTAATTTTAATGATTTTGGATGGAAAATTGAAAATGAATCCATCAAGCCAAACTGGATTTCTTTACCTGAAGCATCAAAATCGTGTTATGAGCTGATTAAATATGCTTGCAAAAAAGTGTTCTTCTCGTTGTAAATGCAAACAGCATCATTTGGATTGTACAGAGTTATGTCAATGTGGAGGAGAATGCCAATGACACACGAGTAATATGCAGGTTGTACTATAAATGATACCCTTTAAGCTACATTCTAAAAAAGCATAGCGGGGCATTAATGATTTCATTTCGGGTCTCAATTCTATCCTTTTTGGCACATAACACTACCATAGTTTACCAAGTTACCAAGTTTCATTGCAGTATCACTGTTTGCAACAAAGTTACAACCATGGCTAGGGGGGTCAAGGTACCCTATTCTACAAAAAGCACAATGGGGCATTTGTCGTTTGGGGTCTGTATCCTATCTTTCTCAGCGCATCAAACTGCCCCTTGAGACCAAGTTTCAATGCAGTATCACTGTTTGCAGCAGTGTTACAGCAATATCATTGTCAGGGGCCTGGGTCAAAGCACCCCATTCTAAAAATAGCACAATGGGGCATTTGTCGTTTGAGGTCTGTATCCTATCTTTCTTAGTGCATCAAACTGCCTCAAGAGACCAAGTTTCATTGCAGTATCACAGTTTGCAACAAAGTTACGACAATACTTTGGTTAGGGGGGTCAAGGTACCCAATTCTAAAAATAGCACAATGGGGCATTTGTCGTTTGGGGTCTGTATCCTATCTTTCTCAGCGCATCAAACTGCCCCTTGAGACCAAGTTTCATTGCAGTATCACTGTTTGCAGCAGTGTCACAGCAATATCATTGTTAGGGGCCTGGGTCAAAGCACCCCATTCTAAAAATAACACAATGGGGCATTTGTCGTTGGAAGTCTGTATCCTATCTTTCTTAGTGCATCAAACTGCCTCCAGAGACCAAGTTTCATTGCAGTATCACAGTTTGCAACAAAGTTACGGCAATACTTTGGTTAGGGGGGTCAAGGTACCCCATTCTAAAAATAGCACAATGGGGCATTTGTCATTTGGGCTCTGTATCCTATCTCTTTTAGCGCATCAAACTGCCCCTAGAGACCAAGGTTCATTGCAGTATCACTGTTTCCAACAGTGTTACTGCAATATCATTGTTAGGGGCCTGGGTCAAAGCACCCCATTCTAAAAATAGCACAGTGGGGCATTTTTCGTTTGGGGTCTGCATCCTATCTTTTTCAGCGCATCAAACTGCCCCTGTAGGCTAATTTTCATGCTGGTATCACAATTTGCACAATCCATGTGCTTACAGCCCTGACTATTTCCAAGGTTTGCTCTATAACTTTTTCTCATTGTTGTGATGATTGTGAGCTTATTACTTTTACTGTTTTTTTTCAGGGCTGATTCTTCATAGAACAACTGGCAGCAAGAAAATCATTGATTATCTGCACAAATGCAACCATAGAATATCATACAACACTATCCAATTGCAAAATCAAGCTTGGGCTCTAATGGTTAAAGCAGGAGGGTGCTTGTACCCAAGTATGCGGAAGGGTGTTGTATGTCACAGCACTCTTGATAACAATGATGGTCGCCAGGATACCATACCATCAAAATTTCAAATACCATCTAAATCGGAAGAGCAATTGCCAACGTTTAATGAGCAAATTGAACCTCCACTGTCTTTTTCGATCGGAGCAGAAGATGTATCAACAGAAACACCTCATTACATGATTGGCAAAAAAGTAGGACCACCCTTATTCAAGAATTATGTTGAAACTAGCCCTTGCCCGTGTCTGACCACCACCTCGTGGCAACCTCCGCCTCATAACAACCTCCGCCTTATAAGGTCTGTGCATTCAAGTGACTCCACAGTCCTTACCCATACTTCTGTTTCCAGACGTAACTTCTACTTAGATCCTTTTTTGACCCTTGTTCAGGGTCCTGTTCCCCATTCCCTCTAAATGTTATGTTCCGTGGTATAAGTTCATGATCTTTAAGCCATAATGGGTCCTGTTTCTACTCCCTGTCCAGGGCATGAGATTTGGAGAGATTAAGCATGGTCAGCGGCAGGTTGCATCGCAAACGTTATTGATTTTGATCCTCTTGGTTCTTGGACTGCCTTTACCAAGCAGGTAATAAGTATTGTTTATAATTTTGATTTTGCTTCATCCTTTTTTTAGAGGGATTGCTTGGTAGTGCTTGCTTGGAGGTTCTAGTTTGTAATTTTATTTTATTTTACATTTTGTAGGTTTCTGATTACATACCTATGAAATGCGTTCAAGAGTACCTGCCAATTAAGGCAGAACCTCCTGATTATCCAGTACTGAAAGAGTATATGGACTTCATGGTGGAATTAATCAAGGATTTGGAGATTCGTCATATATTTGTTCATTCTCACGAAGCCGTCTATTCTAAGCTTTGCCACATAGTGTGGTAAGACAAAGACTATTACAAGAATGTGCTACTGCTAATGGGTGGATTCCATCAATCGCGAGTGATGCAAAGGTTTATCTACAAGTGTTATCATTGCAGAGGAATGCAACCATGGTGTGTCGATGCAGAAATTATCACCAAGGGATCTGCAGAGCATGCATTTGAAGCACGTCACTATTACAGCTGTATGCGTATACATAAAGAATGCTTTGATGCATTAGTTCAGTTGCGCATTGAGCAAATCAGAAAGCAGAACACAAAAATTAACCCTGTCTTAAAAGAAAAGATCAAAGTTCTTGGACAGAATCCAAGCAAGGAATCCTTGAATCAGGTTTTATCTCAAGTTTTAACTTCAGTCTTTCAATGCACTGGTTGCTGATGTTCTCAAGTTCAAAGACGGTAGTGAGGGACATTTCACAATCATGTATCTTAAAGATGTATCTATAATACACCTTAAGATAATAGATGTATCTATAATGCTGGCCATTGTTTCTGCGGTACGAGAAGGAAATATACACAAGCATATCGAAGCAGAGCGTGAAATGCTGTCCCTTACCTTTGCCTTCAATCGTCAGAACTATTCCTGCAATTGTAGTTACCAGCACATCTTTCTCCAAAGCATGGGCTCAGAGAACAAACAAGCGTTTGAGCAGTTCTCTGAATGGGGTTTTGGTGCAAGCTTGTCCAGAGAGAGATTTACCTCCATGGATGGAGATTAAGTAACAGAGCTTTTTAACAAACAAACGAAAGACACAGCCGGCCCATTCTGTTCTGGGTTCAGCATGGATATTTCTGCAGTAAACACATGGGTGAATACAATTCACATGCATTGTCAACTTCATTAAAAATTTCACAATGTAGTTTCGATCAAAACATCTTCAAAACATAAAGAGCTGTCTCCTGGACGGAAAAAAATGCACAGTAGGCATGTCACACAGCTAAAGAATCAGCTTGTGCAATATGGCATGGATCCTTTCTCAGATGAAATCCAAGAGTATTTGCTACTGGTGTTGAAATTACATCAGTAGTAGTGAATGATATGATGGCAGCGGCAAAGAATGGAAGCAAACAATACGAAGAGTTCACCAAACAACGCCTTGTTGATTGCAGCAAATATTTTTTTGATCCAATTGCAAGAAACAAAATAGTTACTGGAATAGAAAAAAAGAAGAAAGCACCGAGATCAATCCAGGTTTTAAAAGAAGTACACATGGTTACAGCCTTGTTACATCCAAGGAGCACACGCCTCAGGTAGATAGCCTTGGTAGTCGTTTGCTGTTTGACTGCAATCACAAAGAGGCCGACTCACGACTTGTATTGCATGGGGTTTTATCAGGATGAGATACTGTGATTGTTTCTAAAGACACGGACGTTTTGATCCTGCTTATAGGGCCTACAGCCATTTCTCGATCACAAGTAAGTGGTTTATGAAGTATGACCAAGAAAATTTGCTGATATTGGTTCAATTGTCGAATACTTTGGTGTGACATTATGTGACATTCTCCCAGCATTCCATTCATTGACTGGTGCGACGAGAAGTCATATTTTTTCCGAGTTGGGAAATTGTGCATTTTCAATAATTTGGATAAGTCTACAGATGGCTGCAAGCTACTGCTATCTCTTCAAGAAAATGAGCCACTATGCCAGCAAAACGTGGAAGATTTGAAAGAGATTCTAAAAACGATCATGTAATGGTAATAAGAAGGCACCTATCTGCAACCCAGAATGCGGTTGTATCAACAGCAAAAAGAGAAATCGTCAATGTCATTGCCACCAGATCCAGATTCTCTGCTGCAAGCACTAAAGAGAGCTCAATTCCAAACACTCCTTTGGCAACAATGCAGTGTAATCAGAATCGAACTATTGAATCCAAAGCAATATGGTTGGAAGTGGGACGATGATGCTAAGAAAATGGTTCCCCTCTGGTACAATGGCCCACAGTTGCCTCCAAAATTACAGAAAAAAAAGCAAGCAAAACTGCAAGTTCCTGATATTGTTGCAGATGATGAATGTTCAGACTCAGAAGTACAAAAGCCAAAAGAAAGCGACGTCGCGCTAGCAAAATAGACAAAAAAGAATAAAAGAGCAAAAAAGCAGACAAAGCCGATAAAAATATGATGATGGATACAGAGCTGCCTGTGAGAAAAGAAAATGATGAAGACATTGCAGATTGTGAAGACAACACTTTAGAGGAAGATGTAGATGAAGATGCTTCTATTTCTAGTTCGGATGCAAGCGCATGGGAGGTTTCAGATTTTTCGTCATCTGAGGACTCTTATGAGGAATGGGAACCATAACATACTTCTATTTTTAAATGCTTATATTTTGTTATTCGTTAGTGATATGGACATAGTTGCTGTACAAGAATTACTCACCTTTTTCTGCTCTTTCGAATGAGCTATTCAACTTGAGAATACTACCAGGTTGAATTTTTGATAACCGTTATAGATGACGTCCTCAATCATGTGACTTACGAAAATTTTTCGAGCGTACCAGGTTCCATTTTGTTCCAGAGATCAATAGTAATCATATTTTAAAGTAAAAACTTTGACTGGGAACAATTCAGTAGTATGTCTTCGAACAACTATGAGAACAGTTTTTGAAAAGTACTGTAATTGTTGTAAGGTGAAATTCCGCTCCGAGGTACATAAAAGCTGACAGTTGTCTTGAAATTATATCTTGCTGCTGCTGTTCTTTCAGCTCCAAATACTGCTTTACCGTCTCAAATATTATATATCCATAGGTTCAAGTGCGTCAGAAAAAAACAAATCTAAGTAGAAGATTATGGACGTGTTATTAAAAGTTTGTTAAACCATTATTTGTAACTAGGAATCAGTCTTGAGTTTAGCTTTTATATTATTGATATGCCTATGCTTATTAATTATTCTCTTGCTTACATTTTTTTGTAAATTTGTATCGTATAAGCTGATCATCAATATTAGTTATAAAAATGGATATATTGCATGAAAAATTGATTAGCCTATCTATTTTTTTGTATTTTTGAGAAGGCAAGAGCGTTTTGATAATCTAAGACTTCAGCGAAAAGAATATTATTTGGGCAATGCCTGTACCTGTTTTATTAAACCTTAGAAATGAAATGGATTTTTTTGCTTTCTTGAAATAAATCAATTGTTGAAACAAAAGCAACCCTCGCTGGGATTCTTCAGTTGTAATCTTTTCAGTTTCTCGCACCTTTTTTGGTAAGTAATAAAAGGCAAATCAAAAGAGAAGAACGCTTGAGCTCCTATTGAATTTAAAGTGTTCATGACCCAACTGGATGAGTTTAAAAAAATATCACAAATGAGTGATTCAATTGACTGTTGGGCATATCTGCTGCCCTTCATTGTTATAAAGGCAGCGGAATATACTAAAGGGCAGCAGCTGTCCATCTGCATATTAGAAATCCCATCTGCAAATTATTTTGCAATTGTGTTACATGATTACATGATTTTGAATGGTTCAGCTGTCTCTGTTGGTTTATGAAGCTGGCCTGTAAGCCATCCCATAATCCATGGAATAGAAACTTCAGTATTCTGATATCTATCCATCATATGATTTGAAGTATTCTCGGACTCTTCTGCATCCTCGAATTCCTGCCAGGCAACAGCAACTTCATGGCTAGGGACTTTTGTGTCTTCTATTTGCAGCAACATGTCCTGAAATAGATCCATTGTTCTTCTTCAACTTTTCTTCGAATAGAACAAGTCTGAGAATAAACTGGTTTCTGGTCCATTTTGTTTATCACTAACAATTTGCTGCAGACTTCTGGGTCCTGGATGATAAGATCTTTCAAGCCATAAGCATGGAGGCCTTTCTGAATTCAGCCATGTACATCATGTGCTTGCTCACAAAAGAAACTTCAAGGATTTTATCATGGCTTCACAATAATCTTGGTCAATTGGGCCTGTGTAGTTGTTTTCTATGATGGTGTCACTGTGTGAAATACAGTCCTTCTTTATTTCTGTTAAGGTTTCTATTTCCTGTTTGCTAAATCACTTTCCTGTACATCTAACAAAGTAATCTTGGCATGAACAGCATCATATGCACATTGCTCCAGAGACAACAGTGATGGACCTCCCTGTGCAATGCTGGCTGCAATAATTTTACCACAGGCTTGAAAATTGCCTTTCTGGATGTGATAAGTTGAATTTAGGGGTGCTCCACCAGAAAACATTTCTTTACCAATGCTCCTTACACATTAGGTGAAAAATTCTATGGCTCCCTGGTCGATGCCATCCTCACCAGAATATTTGACTCTCACTGTGGCAGTGACTGGGGTGATGTGTGCTTGACATCAGCAGAGTCTAAGTAATCTTGCCAATGGTGCTGAACACTAACAAGCAAGAAGAAAGTGACTCTCTGTATCAACTTTAGACTCAATAATAGAAAAAATATCCACAATTTTTTGCCTTCCTGTTTACTGGGACGACTTGATATCAGATCCACATCCAGGGACTGAACAATGGTCTCATCAGACCTATCCAGTTGGTTGGTAACAACTACGCAATGGTTCAGAGTCAAAGCAATGTGGCTCCAAATCTGATTGCTTGCTGATGCTTGGTGCTGCTATTTCTACTTTTGCAATTACTGTAATGTCAACTGCTTCAGAAAAAGGGACTATCATACCCTCAGCTACCATATGGTCACTCAAAGTGCACAAATATAAAGCTATTCTCTTGAAGTCTTTCCCCAGCTCATTCTTGTAGTCCAGTAAGTTGAAAAAATGTTTATGCCCTCCAGGCATGAAGTGTTTGTCCAATAAAAATTGATACGTCTTCATCTGGCTTTTTAATTTTTTTGCATGGTTGTTTTATATTCTCTTGCTTGTTGCCACTTTTTGCCTTGCAAAAGGCACAAAAGCTCCTTACTTTGCTGGGCCCTGTTTTTCTACAAAGGATTGTGATGGAAATGCACCTGGAACTGCATTACAATTATTTCCCATTCATTTAGGAGGTCCTACGATTTGCTGATCAGCTTGGCACTGCCAGCATTATCTGCATTTTTTTCGTAACTTGGCTGAGCATGAGCTGCAGTAGCTGGAGGAAGAGCAAATAATTATATTGGGACTAGTGTTGGAGATGGTACTGAATTATTATCACAATCAATTCTGGGAAATCTTCTCAAAGAAACAGAGGCAAGTATATTGTGTTTTAATCAGGGGTTTCATTGAGCAAGACAATATATTGTAAGGTGCTTTAACAAACGAAAGAAGACAATTCTTTATTCACCTGAGACAAAAGCAGTGAAAAGACCCTGACCCTGTGATGTCAAAATGCACTAGCAGTGCATTAGTTAGGCCTATTTGGCACCTCATATTACCTAAAATAGTTACAATAAAATAAAGCAAAATAAAATTTTTAGGCAAGGAAGAATAAACTTGCTTAATGGTGAAAAACAGAGCTAGGGCGTATCCATACCGGGCGTATAAGTGAAATGGTCTTAACGAAAATACACTTTTTGATAAGCAACTGGTGAATAAGCAACTAGGGCTGAGATTTTTTTTAAATTTTTTGGTGAAATCGCGTTCTTTATACTTTCCATCCTTGCAAACTTGAAGAAAAGAAAAGAGCCAAAATAAGATGTTTTAGGGGGTACCAGTCATTCTGTGAATGCTGATATTACTAGATATGCTAAGCAACTCTTGAGGGCTGGACCAATGTCCAGTTGCTTATTGAAAAAAATAAGTGCATGCTCATGATATGAAGAAGGGATGATGAACATGGAATTTTAGGTTTTAGGCACACTGATAGTTTTTGGTTTGATGCTTTTTGACAGGCCTAATATTAAAAAAAAATTATTACATGATCAAATTGATAAAATTTTTATTTTACAAAGTGTATCCAAAGCTAAATTCTTGAAAAAAATTACAGAAAATCGTTCTCCACCTCGGCCTTCTCCATGTTTCTGTTCTATGCTCCCTGCACGTGCTATCGACAATGGCAACAACGTTCAGTTCGTCGAGTGATGTGTGCCATGAAAATATGAAAGTCTGCTGTGGAAACATGAAAGTGTGGCATTGAAAATATAAAAGTCTGCTGTGGAAATATGAAGTCTGCTGTGGAAAATATAAAAGTGTGTACGGTGGCCGTTGTGGGCCACCGTACAAGTGGCCTAAAAAGTTACTTTGTTCCTTCATGCAGTACATATTTTCCAGTTTTCAGTCTATATGATGTAAAAGGGTTTATCTGCCGAGTTCTGCCTTGTTGTGTGCTCAAAAATTATGTCCGATTGCTCTCTTTCCACTCCAGTGATTCTGCCTCACCACAAACTAAACAAAATATCCTCAGTTAGACATAAAGCGTCTGTGCGCAACCACATTCAATTGAGCTCAGACACATGACATATAATATCATGAATAACATTTAATGTTCTGGAACAATGCAATGACTTCCAATACTGTGAAAACTTTCTTGTTGAATGTGGGAGCATCAAATGTGCTTACTTCAACTGTGTGCAAGCTGTACACAAATCCTTGGAGAAGGAGCTCAAGGAGCATTTAATTGCGAAGCCAACTACTTTGGATCTTCTTTATGAATATACAGAACAGGGTATTGTCGTTTAAAGTTACTGTAATGTCTTTCCAAAACCCAAAATTTTATATTCCATCCTTCCTTGGTTGTGCAAGGTGCAGTGCAAAATATTAGAAGAAATGCCTGAGAAAATTTTTGGTTAAACAGATAGACCTATGTTGGTATTTAGATATTTAAAATATTCTTACTGTGTATGTAGCTTGGTTTGACTTAAAGTCCTGTTGTTTTTCCTATGCCTGTTTTGATTTGCTCAGAAAAAAGTGTTCTGATTTGTCTTAGAATGAAGAACCAATAGACAGGTATCTTCTCAGAAAAATCGGAAAACTCTTCCAAACGATATTTGGAGAACTGATTCTAGGTTTTCAAACATGCTGAATTTGAACTTCATCTGGGGACTTTGACCAGAAGTTGCTTTTTTGATGACGTTATAAACACACTTTTTTGACTACTTTTTTTGAGCATATCGTCCTACGCATTTGATAAAGCCCAATAATTTATACATATTCGCATAGAGGGCAAAAAGACCTTTCGATTGATGTATATGTTTTTCATTTTTGATGAATTTGAATTTTCACAGATGACGTCATCAGCTCTTACAGTTTATGAGACCTTCCATTATTTTTCGTGACCCTTTAACATAAGAGTGTAAACTTGTAACAAAACATCCATTGGTACATTTTCAGGAAAACGCAGTAGTTTTATCAATTTAAGTACGAAGAAGTACACAATGAAGAAATTCATTGCAAATTTAAGACAAATAGTCCGGTGGCCAGTTGAGATGACCTTGACATCGAGTACATATGGGTTTTTATTTTATTTTCTGTTTGTATGGTG